>JAKCPI010006707.1:0-33608 GCA_023213315.1 Euborellia annulipes | reverse complement strand
AGTAATAAATCAAAACCGAAATGCTAATTAGGATATATCATTAAATCTATAGGTTTTAACGAAAATATGTTTATGATTAAAGTCCGGATTTTTATGCTGCAAAAACCCTAATATGCCATATAATATGCAGTAAAAGTATTCAAATATGTGGCAAAATATGCAATATATATGACAAAAATATCAAGTAGCTAAGTGGCTTCCAATTAAAGATAAATCATGATTTCTACAGATGTAAAACTAATCGTGTTTTATTTTTTGAAGGAATAGTGTAAAAACAAAATTTGGTCTCGCAATAAAAACAAAATTTAATGAAAAAAAATCTGGTGTGACTAATCGAACCTCTTCCCTTTGGTAAGAGAAAGTTGTGTTCTGTGCTTGTCGCACCAGATTTTTGTGGCCCGTCGATATATTAGAATACAAGATGTAAAATTTATAAACATGGGAAAACACACGGGCTTGGTGTAGGGTTTAACGTGCTAACCTCGTATACCACGAAAAAAAAAAATGACCCCAAAAAAAAACAAAAGGAAAAAATAACTGCCAAAAACTGAAGGGAGGGGTGAGGAAAAAAAGTGGGAAAATATTTAATATTTTCTTACTATAGCCACAATCTCTCTCCCCCCTCGCAGGCTCGGTAAAATTATCAAATGTTAACCGGCCACGCAATAAGGTTTGGGAGGACTGTCTAAACGAACATGGTACAAATTTTAATTTATTTCTTTCTCGTTTAATTTCTCTTACATATACTTATGTATATGTTAATATACATATCATTATATAGAGAGAAAGATTGGTTTTCATGTCAAAAATTCGATGTCAGATTTTGAGGATCTTCACGTTTTGGGTCCCATCCAAAAAAGTGGTTTTCCGACATGGTCTGTCGGTCTGTGAACAAAATATCTCAAGAACGAAAAGAGCTAGGAGTTTGCAATTTTATATTTAAGTTAGGCACCTCCATGGAACGTGACACGAAGCTTTTGAACAAAATCGGCCAAAGAGTACTAGTACTTTACTGTTGCACTTTTTCAGTTTTTTTTTCGATTTTCTCTAAATTTGCTCCAACGATTTTTTTTTAATTCAAAAATCAATTATTTTTTAGATTCTTTATAAAATGTATATTTTCATTTTGTCATTGAAATCTTCTGAAGACCACTTTACTCTTGTACTCCATAGAAAAGATAGGAGAAATGGTTGCCATGGAAACAAAATATAAATATTTTCCCATACTTAAAAATTTTACATCTTGAATTCAATCGTACCCTACTGCCGGGAACTAAATACATGTCGACACAAAAAATCTGGTGTCACAAGCACAGAACACAACTTTCGATTACCGAAGGTAAGAGAAAGTTGTGTGCTGTGCGCCAGTCACACCAGATTTTTTTATGGAAACTTACAACTTACATTGCTAGCTCAATGAAAATTACGATATTTATTAAAGTAGATTTTATAAGAACAGAAAAAAAGTATTAAGTATTGAATTTTGCAAGAGAAAAAAAAAACGAGCTCGTTATACTTTGTGGTTTCGTCATCGCATTGTTCTTGGTTTCTTTTGTATTCACCTCGAAAGAAAAGAAAATATCTCCTCACTCTGAGACTCGAAGGAATTATTTGATAAGAAATAGAAAAATAAATAACAATGGAATGTCGGCCTTAAGATTTGATTTAAATATATTTGTTTTAGATAAATTAAACATCTAATGGGGTTATTTCCCAACTGTCAACAGGAAAAAAAAAACGAAATGGACACGGATTAGATATTAGATAGGATGAAATTAATTAATTATAAGCTATTTAATCAAATAACACAGGCGTTTTCTGATTCATAATAATTTTTGTACGCTCATTTGAAATTTCTTTTTCTCTATCACATAAGAATTGTCCACTAATAAAATAGATAGAAGTTAATGGAAAAGGTTCATTTGATGAAAATTTTCCATTTTATTACAAAAAACTCTTGATAATTTTGATATTTTTTTTTTTTTTTTTTTTTTGTAATGGGCGTATGAGGTCCGAAGACCTATAATGACCAGTAGTCACATAGCAGCCAGGAAGAAAATAAAAACAAAGGGAGAAGCATAAAGGGGAAACTCAACTGCGGGAACTGAGAAGATGCCTGTTGAGGTTAGACTTGAAAGTCTGAAGATTGTAGATTTTGGGGAAGATAGACAGTCGCAGGGAGCTTGTTCCAATCACGGGACAAATGAAGAATGGAATTGACTAGTTCTGTTAGTCGTGATCTGAACAGCATAGGGATGCTGGGACGATGCCTCTCTTGTGTTCCGTGTATATGTTGCATTGGGTGAGATAATTGATTTTAATTCGGCCGAACATTGACCATGATAGTACTTATAGAAGAGAGAGAGTGCAGACACGCTTCTTCTATGATGATCTAGTGACTAGGGATGAGTTGAGGGTAAAACCATCGATCAGTCTAATTGCACGCTTCTGTAAGGCGTCCAAGGAGAAGAGACCGTCTTTTGACGCCCCTCCCTAGAGGTGGAAACCATATTAAAGAATTTGGGCTTTATAGAGGGTTAGAAGTTGTTGGGAGGAAAAGTAACGCTTCGTTTTGAATAGGAAACCTAATTCCCTTGCGATAGATTTAACCACAGAAGAGATGTGGGTGCTCCAAGAGAGATCAGATGAAATTGTCATTTCCAGAACTCCAGACTTACTGCTGTAAATAAGGAGGGCGCAAATCCTATTTTTACTTTCACTTATTTTTTTCTAGAAATTAGACAACATTTGGTTTTTTGGGAATTAAATTTTACTAGATTGAGGTTTCCCCATTTCTCCAAGAGACCAAGATCATCATTAATCGACAACACTGGCCCAGACGACTCGTGTATGAGGATTCACCAGATCTGACTGAGTCCAGGGTACTGTCATCAGCAAAGCAATGTATTGAGTTGGAGGTTACTCCCATGAGGTCGTTAATGTACATAAGGAATAAAGTAGGAGAGAGGACAGGACCCTGGGGGACAGCTGCGTTGTTTGAATGCGGAATAGAAGACATACCGCACCACAACCAAGATCTTTCGCTCAGTCAGAAAGCTCTTGATCCACTGGTACAGTCCAGGGGATAGGCCAAAAGATGGCCTTTCATTTCGATGGCTCTGTTCCAGAGGTGCTTGACAAAAATGCCCCCGGTCGAACGAGCATGTCTATCATTCAACATTCCGCAATGTTCTAAATGTTCGCAATGCTTTAAAATTTGAGTGTTGAGGAATTTTTCCATAATTTTGAACAGTATGCAGGCTATTGCTATTGGACGTTAGTTGTTAGGAAGATTCAAATTTCAACTGATTGTGATTGTTTGAGAACCAAGGTAAAGGAAATTAATTTTGATGATGCCAGTATAGAGAGAAAAGAATTTTTATTCTAAGCTTGTTGTTGCCAGCCTTTATATACCTGTCTTCCGTTTGATTGATGTGTTTTTGACTCCGCCTGCTTGGGTCATTTTCAGGAGAATTAGAGGGAGAGAAAGAATCCTCAATTATTAAATTAAACCTTGAAGATGTTTTGTTCTACAAAGCTATTCTAGTCTTCTTTTTTATAAACTAAATTTATTTACCTGAACCTAAGAGAAACAATTTATATAAAGATTTAACGAGATTATATTAAATAATATATACGAGCAGTTCTAGCAATGAGAAGGGAAAGGAGAGGGAAAGGGCAGCAGGGAGCAGGGCTTTATTGCTCTCAGGGCCCAGAGCCTGCCTGCTGCTTGCTATTGATTTTGTCTCCTCTGCTGAGGCGAGTGACGCATGGGAGGAAACATGGATTTCCAATTCACTCTCTCTCTCTCTCTCTCTTGTTCTCTGTTGAGTAAAATGGAGGTCTAGTGAGGGCCACATCGGGTGGGTGCTCAAACAGTAAAGCCCGATGTTCGTTACCAAGGCAACCTCCATCCATCACTTCAATGACTTGGTGATTTCGCCATCTTATGACAAGGGCAAACTTAAATACTCATTCCTTATTTAAAAATATTGTGAAACATTAGGAATGTTGCCAATGAAAGCTCTATTGATATAAGCAATTAGTTTTTTTTTTTTATATTTGTTCTATCAAAAAGAAATATAAATTTAACGAAGTTCTTACTGGATGTCTCATTCCGAGATAGGGATGGAAAAGGCTCTCGAAAAGTCGATTTTGGAATCGACTTGATATTTTACGTTTCTCGGAATCAAGTAATCATTTCTGAAAATCGACTTATCGATTCAAGTCGACTTTTTAAATACTCTATATCTCGTGCTTAGGAGATACACTGTAAATATTAAATATATTTATTTATTTATAATATAAGACTTATTAAGTATTTAAACATTTTATTAAATACATCATCATCATGAGTTTTTTTCCCAGGTCCTTTAGTGGCGATTCTTCCTTCTCCATTCACCCCTTTCCTGAGCTAATCTTTTCATCCCTTCGTATCCATCTTCCTCCTTCAATTCGTCGATCATTTTTTTCCTACTTCTCCCTTCTTTACACTCCTACCATTCCTTCCAATACATCTTTCATTAGGCAATTCCTTCTAAGTATATGGCCAATCCATTTCCTTTTCCTCAGAATAATGTATTAAATACAACACAAATATTGTTTTCAATATTTTTTTAAATGAATATTCTATCCAGAAATGGCACGTGATATGGCACCGAACATTAAAATAAAATATGGATGTTGAGAATCAAATAATTGTTTTATTCTAATGTTGTCCGTGGTTGTGTAATTGGAGAATGTTGAAAGGAGCAGGAGCAGCCAAAAATAAAATCTTTCGAAAATCGAACGTTTCGGATCACTTTTATTTTGCCGTTTCAGAAAATGTTCAAGCCATTTTGCCATCTCAGAAATTCAAGCCAGTAATAACTTGTGACATAATATATCAGATACATACAGATATAGCCTAATTTTTTCCCCAGTAGCTTGCACGATAAAAAACGTCCTCTCTAATTTTTAAGAATGGCTTCTCAAAGCAAATTTTTACCATTTGAAACACGCTCCACATATGTATAATTTAATGCATGAGGATGGATTGCGTATGCAATCCGAAATATTTGCCAAATAAATTATTTTAATGTGGAAAGCAACCGAGGGCCATTTTCTCTATAACCTTTACGATTTGTCCCAACATACTTAACTTCTAAATAAAAATCATTCTTCAATTTCTTTCATATTGGAAGAAGCTTTTAGCAAAATGTAAGGAATTAAGAA
The DNA here is from genome assembly GCA_023213315.1 of Euborellia annulipes. Classification (NCBI taxonomy): domain Eukaryota; kingdom Metazoa; phylum Arthropoda; class Insecta; order Dermaptera; family Anisolabididae; genus Euborellia; species Euborellia annulipes. The sequence continues at coordinate 28,394 of JAKCPI010006707.1, read as the reverse complement.
AAAAAAACAACTCATTTTTTAGATACTCTTTAAAATATATATTCTTTAAGTAAAAGAAATTGATGGCTGAGTGGTAATTATTAGGATTAGGTAGATGTAGGCAGCCAGCAAGTGATAAAAAAAACTTTATTTAATTATCGTAAACTTTTCGGAATCACATCAATCCCATCTTCAGGGCGATAAACTGTTAATATTGCTTAGATAGATGCAATTTCGGTTCATACAAAAATAAATGAATAAATTTGCATATACCATTAGATGTATATGAGAATTTCCGAAGGTGCATGGGCTGTATTTTTATTTTGTGGAAAATGGGCCCGAAACGACAGCACTGGCCAAGATTGAAAGACTAGTCGGCGATAATTAAATAAAATATATATTCTCATTATTTTATGTCGGCATTATACTATGTATACATTTAATGTAGCTTTTATGGTCAAGTAGCTAGGCGTTACATAAATAGGGCTATTTTTCGATATTTTTTGCCTAAAAAATGAGGCTTTTCGAGAAAAAAACCAATTTTGGAGTTAATTACTCGGGGTTTTTTTTATTTATTCTATTAGAGGTTATCTTTCTGCACTAAATGACATCTCATTTAGTCGGATCTGATTAGCCGTTCGGAATCTATAGAGGTTTATATTTTCGAAAAACGAAATCCCGCTGAGTGCTCTCATGCGGTAAAATGACGTCATATCAAAAAAAAGAAAAAAACACCCCAGGGTATTGAACCACTCTTTCTAAAACTATGTTTAGATTTTATGTTGCTTTTATGGTCAAGTCGCTAGGCGTTTCACAAGTAGGGCTATTTTTCGATATTTTTTTGCCTAAAAAATGAGGTTTTTCGAGGAAAAAACTAATTTTGGAGTTAATTACTCCGGATTTTTTTACTTATTCTATTAGAGGTTATCTTTCTGCACCAAATGACATCCCATTTAGTCTGATCTGATTAGCCGTTCGGAATCTACAGGGGTTTAAACTTTCAAATTAGAATTTACCGCAGCGCGGTAAAATTAAATGATAGGAAAAAAAAAACGAAATCCCGCCGAGTGCTCTCATGCGGTAAAATGACCTCATATCAAAAAAAAGAAAAAAAGCCCTGGGGGTATTGAACCACTCTTTCTAAAACTATATTTAGATTTAATGTATACATTAAATATAAAGTATATATAATATATATATAAAGTATATATATACACTAAATATAAAGCTATAGCTTTTATGGTCAGGTCGCTATGCGTTGCACACCTTTTGACGTGACAACGTCTTACAAATCATGTTAGAGGGGCATGCACGAAAAAGTTTATCAGCTTGAATAACTCCTCTGTCTTAAGAGGTATAATTATGGGAAATATACGGTTAGAAAGAATGAGTTTTCGGCTAAAGATTTCACCATTTATTTTTTTCCTATCATTTTATTTTACCGCGCAGCGTTAAATTCTAATTTGAAAGTTTAAACCCCTGTAGATTCTGAACGGCTAATCCGATCAGACTATATGGGATGTCATTTGGTGCAGAAAGAAAACCTCTAATAGAATAAATAAAAAAATCCCGAGTAATTAACTCCAAAATTGGTTTTTTTCTTGAAAACCCTCATTTTTTAGGCAAAAAAATATCGAAAAATAGCCCTATTTATGTAACGCCTAGCTACTTGACCATAAAAGCTACATTAAATCTAAATATAGTTTTAGAAAGAGTGGTTCAATACCCCGAGGTGTTTTTTTCTTTTTTTTGATATGACGTCATTTTACCGCATGAGAGTACTCGGCGGGATTTCGTTTTTCGAAAATATAAACCCCTGTAGATTCCGAATGGCTAATCATATCTGACTAAATGAGATGTCATTTAGTGCAGAAAGATAACCTCTAATAGAATAAATAAAAAAATCCCGAGTAATTATCGCTAAAATTAGTTTTTTTCTCGAAAAACCTCATTTTTTAAGCATATGTCGCCCTTAATGGATAAAAAAAGCCACACCTGTCATATATTGTTTCAATGAAAATGTTTGAACATGTTTATTTATGAAAACAAACTACTAGTAAAAAAAAAAAAAAAAAAAACAATACTTTGTCTCTTTATATTTCAATATAGGTAAGAGAAAAAAATTTTTTTGAAGTCAAGCAAAAGACGTTGTCACGTTAAAAAGCCACCGGCTGTGTAGAAGACACAGCCAACACCTAATTTTTTTGAGGGTCAGTGTAGTTAACTTGAGCACTTGCATTTCATAAGAAGTAAAAAAGTCAATTGATTCAAAATTTCCATAGGGTCTGTGAATTTTAAATGTTGACTGCTTGAAATAAACTCTGGTTATATTTTTTCAAAATTTTATTCTCATATGTGGGTATTTTGTATACAAAACAGAATCCTAAATAAATACAAAATTTCATAAGAATTGGAAAATTTTTTCTAAAGTGTGTAAAAAATTTTAAAGGGGACCCCCTTTTGAATCGAAATTAACATGCAAATCTCCATAGGGATTTAACATTGGCTCTATGGAAGGAAGAGCTTGGAAATGAATTTGAAAAACCACAAATACATCAGTAAAGTGAACTTCAAACAATTTTCCAGAAAAATATTATTGATATACTTTTTAAAGAGCAACTAAAATTAGTTGATTTTTTTTAAATAGTTTTTTTTTTTTTTTTTTTTTTTTTTTTTTTAAACATTCACACTTTTTTCTCATTCACCCTCAAACTCACGCACACATTCACACTGTCTTTTCGGCAACTTAGGCCATTTAAGACTTTTACGATATCCGTTATAGAGATTAATATACATATATGGGGTCCAGGCATTCTTATTTAAGCCATTTAGTATCCAAGTGGCTTAAATAAAATCATCGGACTGCCTGGGGTACGAACCCGCGACGTTTGGTATACGAGGTTAGCACGCTAGCCTCTACACCAAGCCCCGAGGGCATTTTAAAATAGTTTTTTTTTTATACATTCACACTTTTTCTCATTCACACTCACACTCACACACACTTCACACTGTCTTTTCGGCAGCTCAGGCCATATAAGACATTTACGATAACCGTTATTTATGAATTTATATATATTAGGGTCCAGGCATTTTATTTAAGCCATCTGGTATCCAGATGGCTTAAATAAAATCATCACTGCCTGGGGTCCGAACCCGCGACGTTTGGTATATGAGGTTAGCACGCTAACCTCTACACCACGCCCCGTGGGCAAAATAGTTGATTTATGTGAATTTTAATCTAAACAAAAAAAGATTTAAATTCTGTTACCATGGCAACCATTTCTCCTATCTTTCCTAAGAAGTGCAAGAGTAGCTTAATGTGGTTTTCAAAATGAGAATATACATTTTAAAGAGCATCTAAAAAATAATTGATTTATGAATTTCGAACAAAATCGTTGGTGCGAATTTTAAGAAAATCGAAAAAAAAAAACTGAAAAAGTACATAAGTAAAGTACTAGTACTTTTTGGCCGATTTTGTTTAAAAGCTTATTTTCACGAGTTCGGGGGCCCCTTAAATATAAAATTTCAACCTCGTAGAACACACACAGAGACAAATTAGCGGGACCCACTTTTTTGGACTCAAGGGACTTCAAAAAACATCCATCAAAATCTCGACATCGAGTTTTTGACATGATCGTAAAACTTTCTATATATATCATATAGGGTAAGGAAAAAAATCTGGTGTGACAAGCACAGGACACAACTTTCAATTACCGAAGTTAAAAGTTATGTGCTCTGATAATTAAAATTAAAAATATCAGATGATAAAGTTTACGAAATTACACTAATTCTCTATAAATTATTTTTTTTTTTTTTCATTTATCTATTTGTTTATTATTGTAATTTACAAGATAAGGCAAATGAATCATGTTGGTCCTGGAAGACGAAATAATAATAATAAAGTTTGTAAAAACAAAATGTATAAATTGAAAATAAATATTCTAATCTTATCAGCAAATGAAAAAAAAGAAGTAAATTTAGAAGTATGCTTGCGCATAAATTCTTGATTATGAAAACATACAACCCATTCATCTATAAATATGTATTTATTTTTACGTCCTTCTCCTTGAACTTAAAGATTCGTAATTGAAAACCGAACAATTCGGAGTCAGAGAAGAAATTTAGACACGAGTCGAGTGAGTGTCAAATAAAGTAAATCCGTTAGAGCAGCGGTTCCCAACCCATGGGCCGCGGGCTTATTGGAACTGGGCCGCGGGCTTCTAAGAAAAGATAAAAATTATATATCTTATTTATATAAAATTATAAAGGGTGTCCCAGAACTCAAGAATAATCCGTGAACAGGAGATAGGTCAGTTCATGACTATTAAAATGAAAAAATTCATTTTAAATAAAAGTCTCTTATTTTTTTCGAGTTAGGGACATTTTTTGAAAATCTGGAAAATCGCTACCTTTCCCTAAATATTTAAATGCTATGGCTACAAATTTTCATATTTTAATATTCTAATTTTATTTACGGAATCCTGAATAACACAGTTATCGATCAATATTCAAAAAATTACCGTGAGTATTATACTTTTTGAGAAAAAAAAATATTTTTGCCAGATTTATGTGTTAAAAAATTTTGATGCGCTAACTTTGACTCTTGATATCTTATAAAAATATGTAATGGCAAATTATTTATAAAAATTAGCGCATTTAATCAAGATTCTAAAATGGTATAACATTTTGTGCTTTTTTTTTTTTTTTTAAATAATATTTGTTTTTTTAGGCTAAAAAACGAATCTCGAAACATAATTCGTAATTAGAATGAAGATTAGAATTTAATACATGTAATTAAATTTATTCATATAGGCTATTTTTTAATTTAATTATATGTATTAAATTCTAATCTTCATTCTATTACGAATTATGTTTCGAAATTCGTTTTTTTAGCCTAAAAAAACAAATATTATTTAAAAAAAAATAAAAAAGCACAAAATGTTATACCATTTTAGAATCTTGATTAAATGCGCTAATTTTTATACATAATTTGCCATTTTTATAAGATATCAAGAGTCAAAGTTAGCTCATCAAAATTTTTTAACACATAAATCTGGCAAAAATATTTTTTTTTCTCAAAAAGTATAATACTCACGGTCATTTTCTGAATAATGATCTATAACAGTGTTAATCAGAATTCTGTAACTAAAATTAGAATATTAAAATATGAAAATTTGTAGCGATAGCATTTAAATATTTAGGGAAAGTTAGCGATTTTCGAGATTTTCAAAAAATGCCCTTAACTCGAAAACTAAGAGACTTTTATTTAAAGGGAATTTTTTAATTTTAATACTCCTGAACTGACCTATCTCCTGTTCACGGATTATCCTTGAGTTCTGGGACACCCTGTATATATACACTGGGCCTCAGAGGTTTTTTTATGGAAAAAGTGGGCCCCACATCAAAAAAGGTTGGGAACCACTGCGTTAGAGGATTAAATTAGAACCAAATGAAACTATAATCTAGGAATTTATCAAATACGAGTATTTGGATTAATTTTGTAATCAGAAAACTAAACACTATCAAAGTAAGAGAAAGTAACAAGGCATGTTTCCATTTTCAACAGTTTTAAGTCTTCAGAGGGCATTTTGAGAAAATTATTAGCCAATCCTGACCCGCGCTTTAGTCACTTTCCTTTGAGTCAACAAGCTTGCCTGATAGACTCGATCGATCGCAGACATTTTAAATCATTTCCTAGGTTAATTTCAAATCTTTTGATTTAAGTATGAGTATTAAAAAAATTTGGCAGACGTTGAAACATGAATTTAAAATTAAACACGTATCTATTCTACAAGTGACATGACTAATTAGCAAGCAGCATAATAACATATTAAAGGCCCTAGGGGTATAAGTACGGGGAATTTGCCCTTGGAAGATATTAACTTGGATAGGGGCCGAAATATTTGCAAATAAATTGAAGTAGGGAGAGAGAAAACGAAAGCTGGTTTTTATTCTCCTTATCGTCCTCAATTTATTTAAATTAATTTCAATTTTTATTTTTAATAATTTTTATAAGTTATGTCTTAATTAAGTAGCTAACTTCAAACCCTTAATACTGAAGAGAGTTTATTCTCTGGAAGAGGGTTTCTGCATTACACTCTACCCATAGGTTAACTTTCTACCCAAACATGAAAAAACCGGCCCAAAGTATCGTTGAAATATCTTCCAAGGGCAAATTCCCCGTACTTATACCCCTCGGGCCTTTAATATGTTATTATGCTGCTTGCTAATTAGTCATGTCAGTTGTAGAATAGATACCGGTACGTGTTTAATTTTAAATTCATGTTTCAACGTCTGCCAAATTTTTTTAATGCTCATTTTAAATCAAAAGATTTGAAATTAACTTAGGAAATGATTTAAAATGTCTGCATCAGCGGGAACGAGAGGGCGGATTTGGTGGCGAGGAAAGGAGCAGAGAAGAATTTGATGGACTTTGACCTGCTTCCGTATGAAGACGTGAAGAATATAGCGAAATCGAAGCTCCAAGAGAAATGGAAAGAAAGATGGGCCAACAACAACTCAAAATTAAAAGAGGTAATGCCAGAAGTTGGTCGCAAAGTTGACTACTCAACGAAGAGAAAGGAGCAGGTTATAGTAGCGAGAGTGCGGATAGGTCATACACGGCTTACTCATAGTTACTTATTCACGAGGGATGATCCGCCTTTCTGTGAGGAATGTGAAGAAATGGTTACAGTAAAACATCTAATTGTTGAATGTAGAAAATTCGAAGCCGAAAGAAGACGAATTGGACTAAGTCGCAACCTAGCCAGAGCCCTAAATGAAGAAATGGATAAATTATTGTTATTTTTAAAAGACACTCAAATGTTTGAGAAAATCTAATTTTTTTTTTCTTGTTTTAAATGTATATATGTAAAAAGAAATAAATAAATGTAGGCATAAAAGCCCTTAGAGGAGATATGCCGATGATATTATAATTAATTAATTAAAATGTCTGCGATCTCAACGATTTTTGGTGCAGCATTGTACTTTTATTATGCTTATTAATAAAGAATACATTTTTAGAAACAATTGTTTTATTGTAGGGTTCCGTCCAAGGGCGGATACAAGGGGAGGCGTAAAGGGGGTATTTACCCCCCTAGCCCCCGAGATTTAAAAAAACAAAATACTTTTTTTTTTTAAATAAAATTTTAATGTAAAATTTTAAAAATTAATACTTAAAAATTTGATTTGTATTTATATTATGGCAAACAAGTACAGAATGCGCCTTTAAATTATCGAAATTAAGAAAAAAATGTGTGCTGTGCGACCAGTCACACCAGATTAAAATAATATTAATAAATAAATTGAAGTAGTGAGAGAGAAAACGAAAGCTGGTTTTTATTCTCTTTATCGTCCTCAACTACGATTCCCACCTACAAGCAACTACTGAATTTAAATAACTATTATAAATTAAAATAATTGATTTAAAAAAAATTATTTTTTTAACTAAAATTTAAAAATCTGGTGTGACTGGCTCACAGCACACAAATTTCTCTTACCTTCGATAATCGAAAGTTGTGTTCTGTGCTTGTCACACCAGATTTTTTGTGTCGACATGTATTTAGTTTCCGACAGTAGGGTACAATTGAATTCAAGATGTAAAATTGCCCTCGGGGCTTGGCGTAGAGATTAGCGTGCTAACCTCGTATACCAAACGTCGCGGGTTCGGACCCCAGGCAGTCCGATGATTTTATTTAAGCCAATTGGATACCAAATGGCTTAAATAAGAATGCCTGGACCCCCAATATATATAATTAATTAATACAACGGTTATCGTAAATCTTATATGGCCTGAGTTGCCGAAAAGACAGTGTGAATGTGCGTGTGAGTGTGAGTGTGAAAAAAATGTGTGTGTTAAAAAAAAAGATGTAAAATTTATAAACATGGGTAAATATTTATCTTTTGTTCATCAATGACAACCTATTCTCCAATTTTTCCTTTGAAGTACAAGAGTAAAATGTGCTTCAAACAATTTTGAGAGCAAAATAAAAATATACATTTCAAAGAGCATCTAAAAAATAATTGATTTTTAAATTTTAAACATAATCGTTGAAGCGAATTTAGAGAAAATCGAAAAAAAACTGAAAAAGTGCATCAGTAAAGTACTAATAAAGTACTCTTTGGTCGATTTTGTTCAAAAGCTTCGGGTCACGTTCCAGGGGGGTGCCTAACTTAAATATAAAATTTCAACCTCCTAGCTCTTTTCGTTCTTGAGATATTTTGTTCACAGACAGACCATGTCGCGAAAACCACTTTTTTTGGATTCAGGGGACCTCAAAACGTGAAGATCCATCAAAATCTCGACATCGAATTTTTGACATGAATCCAATACTTTCTCTCTCTATATATATATTACATATATACATAGGTAAGAGAAAGTAAAAATGATGGAAAAAGAAAACAAAAAAAGATTGCATCCAATATTTTTTCTGCTTTCCAATGGGCAAAATTGTGGATTTATGAGCCACCCCATTTGGGGATTTAGGAGCCGAGTATTTTTCTTGGATTTTATAAGAATGAAAAGAATTTCTATATAAAATATATATTGAAAGAAAAGACCAAGGAAATAAAAAAAAAATTAAACAAAAAATAAATGAATATTTTGCCATTATTATTATTTTTAACCCTTAACGCACCCCTCTATAAATAAGTTATAGTGGCAACAAAAATATATGCTGTAGAGAATTAATTTTTTTAAACTAAAATTGACTAAAGGAATGAACGAAAATTAATAAATAAGTATTCATAACTCATACACCCCTTTGCCCCCTACCCTCCCTCATATCCTTCGGGGATATATTAAAATATTTTAATTTAAAACCCAAAATAATTTTTTTAGCATGCTAGTGAATAAATTCGTACTTATTTTAATGTTAATTTTTCCAAGCACCAAAAGAATAAATAATTACCTTTAATAAGACCCTCGAGGGGATGACGACATGATGGGGGTGAGTTGCACTATATAATTATTCCCTTTAAGATAAATAGCCAAGAGAGCTGGTTGCACCGGGCGAGCGCCTGGCAAGTCCTCAACACGTCTGGACGAGATGCCTTCGCCTCTCTTCTCTCTGTAAAAACGAATCGAAATAACAATTCCCATTTTAGTAAAAGAAAAAAAATACTTTTCACTCTAAACTAAAAATATTCCGATTTAGAAAAAAACATATTAACAGACTATTTGGACCCTGTTATGCAATGGTGTGTCAAAGACCGAAAAATTCAAAATTGAGTTAAGCACGGAATATTGTTTCAAATGCTATAATTAATAGTATTTTTTATGAAATATGTCCTAAAAAAATTTATATTTAATGTTACTTGCACAATTGACAAAAAAAATTATATATTAATATAATCCAATGAAAACAAAAACTTTATTGTTGATTTTCTCAAAACTCGATGTTTGGTCTTTGACACACCATTACATAACAGGGTCCGTTTAAAATATTCAAAGTTCTTTCTTAAATATTTTAAGCCAGCCCTTATCCACCCTTAAATAAATAATATAATTCAAGTTTTAGAATGTTAAATAAATAATGTAATTAAAAATCTGAATGTGCGTACGTTTATATGTAGCAGGGGTGGATTAATGCAAGTTTGTCGGGGGGGGGGGGCGGTTTTTTATTATTTAAGGACTTTGTCGACATCTATGGCCATTTAGACCCCTTTCCTATTTATTTAAATTGATTGGTAACAAATTCAATTGAAATTAAAGAGCGGAAATCATAATTTCTTTGGATTACTAGTTTTTATAACATTTTGAATTTCTTCTCGATCGCCCCCACCGCCCTCCCCCCCCCTTTAATCCGCCCCTGATATGTAGGCCTATGGGTCATGGGGGTATAATAAGATATAATATATTTTGAAAGATTTTATCTAGAATAATATAAAATTTTATAAAAGTCAGAGCCCTTGGGGGGGGGGGGGGGGGCAAATGACCTAAGTTGCCGAAGCGACTGTGTGCATGTGTGTGTGAGTGTGAGTGTGAATGAGGAAAAAGTGTGTTTTTTATTAAAAAAAAAAAATTCTAATAAAACCTCAAATTATGCATTTAAAAAGGCCAAAATATGCATCAAAAATATTCTGTGTGTGTATGTGTTCAATTTTAAGCATGAAGGAATTGAGCTAGGAAGATGAAATTTTATATTTAAGTTAGGCGCCCCCTAGGGCGTGAAAATAAGCTTTTAAACAAAATCGGCCAAAAACTACTAGTACTTTACTAATGTTAATTTTTCAGTTTTTTTAATTTTCTCAAAATTCGCTTCAACGATTTTGATTAAAATTCAAAAATCAATTAATTTTTAGATGATATTTAAAATGTATTTTTGCTTTTGAAATCTTATGAAGACCACTTTACTCTTGTACTTCATAGGAAAGATAGAAGCCAGGGTATCAAAATATAAATAGTATTTTCCCATACTTATAAATTTCATTACATCTTCTAATCGACGGAAACTATATATACGTATGTCGACACAAAAAATCTGGTATGATAAGCACCCTTGGGTAAGAGAAAGTTGTCTGCTGTGCGACAGTCACACCAGATTTTTTAAAATATTTTATTTTGGAACTTTTCGGATTTTCGGCCATTTTTTTTCGGCGAGATTTTTTTCGTCGACTTTGTTTTCGGCGAAAAAATTTTCAGCGAGTTTGTTTTCGGCGAGATTTTGCTTAGGACGAGAAAATTTTCGGGGAGTTTTTCTTTTTGGCGATTTTTTTTCGACGAGATTTTGCTTTCGGCTAGAAAATTTTCGGTGCGTTTTTTTTTCGGTGAGTTTTTTTCGTCGACTTTTTTTCGGCATAAATTATTATATTACACTGACACTACATTTAAAATATATTTTCCTGAAATCAATTATAATAAAAATAAAAAATTATCCAGCAATTTTTTGTTTTTCGGACCATTTGGCGCCCCTTTGTGAGTGGCCCCCGGGGCATCATGACCCCACTTTCCCCCCCCCCTCGCTACGCCACTGAGTCACGATCTGCTATTCAAATAAGAATAAACATGGAGACAAACGACCACTCACCTTCGGTAATCAAAAGTTGTGTACTGTGCTTGTCACACCAGATTTTTTGTGTCGACATGTATTTAGTTCCCGGCAGTAGGAAATATTTGAATTCAGATGTAAAATTTATAAGTATGGGAAAATATTTATATTTTGTAACCATGGCAACCATTTCTCCTATCTTTCCTATGAAGCACAAGAGTAAAGTGTGCTTCAAACAATTTTGAGAGCAAAACGAGAATATACATTTGAAAGAGCATCTAAAAAATAATTGATTTTTGAATTTTAATCAAAATCGTTAGAGCGAATTTTGAGAAAATCGAAAAAAACTGAAAAAGTACATCAGTAAAGTACTAGTACTCTTTGGCCGATTTTGATTAAAAGCTTATTTTTCCGGTCCCGGGGGTGATTAACTTAAATATAAAATTTCAGCCTCATAGCTCAATTCCTTCATGCTTAAAATTGAACACACACCCACCCACACACACACCCACCCACCCACCCACCCACCCACCCACCCACCCACAGACAGACCATGTCGCGAAAACCACTTTTTTGGATTCAGGGGACCTCAAAACGTAAAGATCCATCAAAATCTCGACATCGAATTTTTGACATGAATCCAATACTTTCTCTCTATATATATATTACATATATACATAGGTAAGAGAAAGTAATAATTAGAGCATTTCAGAGACTAATAGATTTTAATGATGGTGTCTAGTCTAATAATAATTGTAAATTGTTTGTAAATGTTATTTGGCTCACTGGTTGGGGTTTCACCAGCATCATTCAATGCTTTACGCCTCGACGCATCTCTCCCTTGGATGCACCCATTCATATCCATAATCATTGAGTTATCTATTATCTATTCAGATTACTTTTCTCCTATGTGGCTTATGAAGATTATTTTTTTACTAAATGCTTCAGTGCTTTGTTATCAAGAAAGGTGACATCTCTTTGAAAGGTTTGCCATCCTTCCGCTTGACGATACAAAGACGTGGGATAGCAAGTCTAGAAAAGTGGCAGTGCCCTAACGTTAAGGGTTTATTATAAAGCAAATTTTTATTTTCCACTAAAAAAGTGGCCTTTGGGTCATAGATCAGTAGTGGAGAGATTGGATTTTTGGCACACACTAACTCACTCATAGATCATGCATTATATCACTTCGAAATGAGCCAGAGCTTTGAAATTTTGTTTATAAATAGTATTTAATCTGCTAGTTACAAGACAAATTTATGGTGAAGAAGGTGTTTTGCTGAGAAGTTCTTTGGGTTGTTCTTGGGTATATGGATAGCACTGAATTCTGATTTTGATAACTCTTTTATTTATAATTTCGTTAATAAATAACAGATTTTCTTCAATGAATGATTTTTGGAAAATTAAAAAGCTATAGAATATCGTAAATATGTTTTTGCATTCATGGGTGGTAAAAATTTATTAGGACACATTAAAAAAAAAAAACTGAAAAAATTCCATTTACGTAAACTTTTAGCACCACCTACCACCTCCCTCTGCATATTTTTAAGGGTTAAAGATATCTACAAAGTTAAAAATAAGAGACGTTTGCTTATATAGCACATTTTCTATCAAAATTTAATTTTCTCTATATCTCTAAAACTAGAAGAGCTGATGGGAAACAACTAATGGCGTTTTTGGAATCAGCGCTACCCATATACCCAGGAGCCCAACAGTTAGCTTTTCCAACGACATAAAAGAAGAATGAATTGAAGAATACATTTATGTGCTGGCAGAAAATTTGCTACCGTTCTTGTAACAATATGAAGATGAAGAATGGATTTTTCAGCAAGAAAACGAATCCGTTCATTCTTCAAGTGACACAAATCAATGGTTGAACAATAAAAAAAAAAAACGTTTCTCCTCTTTTCATTGAACCGTATGCATCCGATTTTGAAGATATTAACAATCCACAATGTGACTTGGACCTATTTTCGTTGCAATGTTTCTAAAAGAACACCCTTCTTCTCTAAACACCAGAATTTTGCCTTTTTATTCATCAATGAGATATGTACGGTATCTCGAGACATTATAAATAAGTAATAATTAAAGAATAAATTGCGAGACAATCACAAATTCAAAGATTGTATATTCTGGGAATATAAGCTACTTAACTAAAGAATAAGCCAACTCTAACTTGCATGAAGGAACGACGGAAGAAAATTCCTTTTCTAAGTAGAATGCAGAAAAAGGAATACTTTTATCGTCTTACGTTTTTTGTATATTGTTTTTTCAAATGTGTCAATACTTTATGGTCACCCTGTAGGTATAAATGCATAATTTGCTTGTATGATGTCACCACACTATGTAAAGAATATTAATTATAATTATAATTTAGAAGTTCTTTGCATAGAGTGGTGACATCACATAAGCAAATTATGCATGGGCCATTTGTATATGTGTTTTGATAATTTTCATAGGTTTATGGCTTTCAGAGACCTATTGCTGCGAAAAGTTATCACCCTATATTTAAAAAATCTGGTGTGACTGGCGCACAGCACACAACTTTCTCTTACCTTCGGTAATTGAAAGTTGTGCGCCGTGCTGGTCACACCAGATTTTTTGTGTCGAGATATATTTAGTTTCTCATAGCACCTTAGTTTCAAACTTGACCACGATTCATAGATGGCGCTGAGCTACAAATGCTTCAACATCAGTAAAGTGTAGGCCTACTTCAAACAATTTTCACGAAAAATTTCACTGATGATTTTTAAAGAGCATGAAAAAAATACCTTAGTTGATATATGAATTTTAATCAAAATCGTTGGATCTAATTTTGAGAAAATCGAAAAAAAAAAAAAAAAAAACTGAAAAAGTACATCAGTAAAGTACTAGTACTTTTTGGCCGATTTTGTTCAAAAGCTTATTTTGAGTGTCCGGGAGGGTACCTAACTTAAATATAAAATTTCCATCCGGTAGCTCAATTCTTTCATGCTAAAAACCGTTACACACACAGGACCAATTTGCGGGACCCACTTTTTTGGGGACCTCAAAACATGTATATCCATCAAATCTCGACATCAAATTTTTGACATGATCGCAATACTTTCTCTCTATATATATTTCATATTAGGGTATTAGAAAGTAAAAAAAAATCTATGGGATGATAATTGAATAGAAAGAAAATTTCAAAGTTCACATTAAGAAACTTTTTTGTAGATTTGAGGTTAACATTAAGGAATTATACAATTGATGGAATGTGGCTGTGAGATGTCACACATCACATTAATTAAGGAATTATATATAGATTATATGAATGGCTAAGACTCCAACGCGATTAACAAACATTGAGAAGAATAATGTTTGTTAATACACTTAATATATTCAAAACAAGTAAGGGCTTTCTGATGGAGAATAAACGAAGTAACGAGTGTACCATTTAATAATAAAAAGAAGATTATTTATTTGAATAAAATTTACAAAAATAAATAATATCAGAAAATTGGGCATAAGATCATAAGAGCTTCTGAGCCACTCACTCAAATGTTAAAGAAGATTAGATAAGAAAATAATCAATTGCTTGTTAGAATGTTGAGAAAGTGATTTATTTTCTAGTGGCTTTATTAATTACTTAAATAAAAAAAAAACATCTCAGCTTTGAATTGGAGTCTTTTCAATTATTGGCTAAACTTCTAAACCAAAGGTGGCAATTTCGGGAGCAGAACTGGCATTTGGTGATTTTTTTTTTTTTAATATAAATTTAAATTGAACATATAAATAAATGAACTATTATCAAAATAACGCACACTTTTTGAATCCTTTTTTTTTGTTCCTTAAGCAATTCCAATGAAATACAAAATATAGCCTCATAATAGTATAAATAATAAATATACAGTAGGGGAACATGGGCAAGACGGGGTAGCGAGGTAAGATGGGGTACCATAGGTACACTGTTAAAAATTTTCGAGCCAGATTCATACACATGTATAGGAAGTCTGTTACACAAACTGTTTATGAATATTCATTTTGGGTATATGAGAAAGGTCATATACCAAAAATGAATTTTCACAAACCCAGATATGAAATTTTTCATATTCGGGTATATGAAAAAATTCATTTTCGGGTGTATGAATAAATTCATTTTTGGTATATGAAATTTAAATTACGGGTTTATGAATAAATTCATTTTTGGTATATGAAATTTAAATTACGGGTTTATGAGAAATAATATACTTTTTTGTGAAAAATGAAAGTAGGAGAACTTTTAATTATAGACCACATATTTGTATTAAATATTTATTAAAAATATATAAATACTGTACAAATATATATATTTTTAATAAATATTTAATACAAATATGTGGTCTATAATTAAAAATTCTCCTAATAATAATATTTCAAACCACAAAAGCTTTAATAAACAAAAATTAAAGTCCTTACGAGTTTATACTTTTGAGGGAAAGTGAGTGGTCTAGGTGAAATAATAGTTTTTTTTATTTATTTTATTTTTTATTTATTAAAAAAAAATTATATTATATTAAAATATACAATTTTACTAAATAATAAAACAAATTAAAGTATTAAAATAATAAATTTGTATCAAAAAATAAATTTTTATACATTTCCAAGTAAATTAAACACAAATACAAATCATTTTAATAATTTAATACAAAGAAAATGTCGATTTTCATCTTCTTTGAGAAGTAATAAAGAGTTACATTTCCATTGCAGTATGATTGGAGTTTATTCCCTGGTTGGAGACTAACCTCACCTGAAAAATGACAAACAATAATTGATTTGAAATTGAGAAAAAAAAAATTTCAATGAAAAAATTAAAATTCAATACTTACGATTTTGTTAGTAAAATGTTCCTATTTCAATATATTGATTAAATATTTATATTTCATTTTAAATAATAATACACGTTCAATTATCTATGCGTTAAATCAGCTACTTCAAAAACAGAATTTGGTGCCAACCTGGTGCCAACCTAACCAATTTCTTGTATATTTTAAAATTAATTATTTTGGTGAAATTGTTAATTTTAATTTTAATTTCTATAGCTATTTAGTTGAATTACTTTATAAAAATTATTTAATTAGTATGACTTCATAAATATTTAAATAGTTTAGAGCGCGAATTTCAAACCAGAATTTAATCAATATAGATTTTGGAAATGAATTTTAAAAGAATAATTTCAAGTTTCCTTAAAATAATTATAAAATAATATTAATACAAATTCCTTGAGGTAGTCGAGTTATTTGAGAACGTTTAGACCAGTGATTCTCAACTTGTCGCGGTACACTTTTAACGATTTCAAAATTTGGCGGCACACAAAGAAAAAGATAAGTTTAAAAGTTGGTAATTTGTTCATAAACTTTTATATTAATTTTAATTCACATTCTGGGTGTATTAAAATTAAACTACGAAAGTTTGTGAAAAAAGAAGGAAAATTCATATTTTTTTTAAAGCGATACTTATTCATATACTTGTATATTAATTTTAACTCATATCCTAGGTCTATTAAAATTAAACCACCAAAGTTTATGAGATATGAATGAAAATTCATATTTTTTTTTACAGTGTACTGGCTCCCTATTGGGGCTGCGATCAAGCGGCAAACAGTGGAAAATAATAGTTCAAGTAAATAAGAAGCTGCTATGAAATTGTCACCCATTTTGAGTGAATAGTTTCTCTTGCAAGAAATTTTTTCGTGAAAGGGCTGTTATTTTTGTCTGAAAGTTTGTTTGCATCGTTGCTGTTTGATGTTCAAATAAAGTTAAGTTACGTTTATATAATGACTACATCTATATATTCCAATAAAAAGTGTAGTTTTTTAGGGTTTGTTTGCATATATTACGATTGATTAAAAAAATCCAATTCGACAATGGCGACCTTGATAACTTAAAAACGCGTCGCCGGGGCACTCAACTTTTCAAGGAGCAATATGGGGTTTAAGAAAACTGGGAAAATAGATCAGAAAAATCAGAAGAAGAAAAAGGCTCACAATTCATGTGCAGGTGAAGAAGATGAAGCCCGAAGCTACATGTTTAGACTAAAATACACCATCATGTATTAGTCTTGACCCCACCCTATGGGGCAAGATGAAGTTTGGCACTTTGATTTAAAAAAAATTTTTTTAGATTATTTGTAAAAAAGTTGATAAAATTGTTTTTATGCTATTTCAGACCTTTTATAAAACTTTCATTTTGATGCCACATAGACAGGAAGGAAGTTAACATTCAAGTCAAATCTTTTGAAAAATTCTAGTTTCGGAGGAAACAAATTTTTCAATTCCGACGTTAATAATTCTTAGGATTTCATCAATTTTCGCTTCACATTTTTTATTGATCTGTTTCGCGATTTAAAGCACTGACCATTTCATTTCATTCGATTCAAATGGCAAATTTGCATCAAAGAAATCTAATGCGACAACCTCTGGGCTCAAATACCATAAACGATTGCTTAGTTTTTGCAAAGCAACATGAGATATCAAGATCGATAGTTGGATATGCAAAAAGTTTCGAAAGAACCCTGAAATCCTGATAAGGTGCTACGGCAGCAGAACACATGCTTCGATATACACACTCACAATGAAAATACAAATATCACAAATTGTATTCTGTTCTTTTTGTAATAATACAAATTCATCACGAAACAGAAAGATTTTCAAGCAATAAATGGCTTTTGCCATACAACTCGCATAATGGAAGGCTCAGGGAACACAGATATTCCTCTGGATAGTGTTTCGCCAAGAAAAATAGGTGTAAATTCTAAAAATTCACTATAATCCTCTCTAGGAATCTGTTCGCTTAAAGTATTTTTAACAAGTCAAGAATTCGAGATGATATAGCCCTGATTCTGATTCAAGAGTCTCATGACCTTTTCATTTTCCGGACGGGAAATTATGAACACAAATTTTAGGTCAAGCGTTTTGAAATTTCTTAAACATTAAGACAGTCGGGCCTGTATTTTTACCCATCTTTTTCTCAAAAACGCTTCTAAGAATAATTTCATACATGTGAAGTCTACAAGACGTTCTAAAGTGTTGAATCAGTCTTTTATTCAGCATTACAGAGCTTGTGATACGTCGCCTGGATTTGTAGCAAAAATAAGTGGTTTTCACGTTTTTCTCGAAAATCGTTAGTCGTACAAAAAGTGATAGATGATTTTATAGACACTTTTTTTATATATCTACAACTTCCGTATAACACTTTTTTGCATATAATTAATATTTCACAAGATAAAAATTAAAAAAAAATTTTTCTGTGTCTCTGATTTTTTCGATTTTCAAGGCTCTTGGGGCACTCTTTCCCTTTATCCGATTGAGCTGAAATTTTATACAGATTATTTTTTCATGCACTGGCACCAAACTAGGGGGTAACGCAAAAATTTTTTTTTTGCCAGTAGAAGCTAAGAGCCACCCTACTGTCTCACTCACTATACGGTCAGCCAGGACAAATAATACCGCTAATACTGTATTTGATAGGCAGCACAGGTCACCTTCAACTGTCTTCACTAGGTATTGATATTAAATTGATATATAGAGCCGATATTCGGTCTTCTTCAACCAATAGACTACATTTTCTTCCTTGGTCAATGACATAAATGACAACACCTATTAATTGAGAGTGCATCGGAAGAATTATATAACTCTGCCTGCAGTTCTTTGCCGAAATCATTGGATTAAAAATGATGCTATATGGCATTATCAAATTAAAGACGAAACGTCTCTTTTATTTCGCATTTATTTGGCAGAAGTTTTCTCCATTTTCTCTTAATATTTCTAAACAAATTTTTTTTCAATATAAATAAAGAGAAGAATTAATATTACAAAAATCTGGTGTGACCGGACACACGCTTTAATTTAACAACTTTCTCTTATTTAACTTAAATATCAAAATTCAACTTCCTTGCCCTTTTCGGTGATATTTGGTTCACACCGATAGACCATTTTTCGAGACCTACTTTTTTGAATTCAGGAGACTTCAAATTGTATATTTCAATCAAAATCTCGACATTGAATTTTTTATATATATATTATTATTCATTATAAAAATAATATGTTAAAATGGTGTCTAAGATCAAGTTTTTATTTCGAAACGTATCTACTGATATAATGGGATATTCTTCTTTTTGGGAGTTTTATTCTCCTACTGTCTGATCTGGTCAGCTTTCATATTTAAAAAAAAAAAATTTAAAGTAAGGTACGAGCAGCCTGATGCTTGATGACGTAAGAGAAGGCTGGCTTAAAGGGTGAGATTCGGTATATTTATATCTAACAAGGTAAGATGGGGGTGATGGCAACCGCCTTTCTAACAAAGAATCAAGTATTTTTTTTTTTTTAAGAAAGTACCGGTACAATAAAAAATAAAATAAAATTTTTTTGAATAGAGGGGCTGGACTGCCCATAAAGAGGTCCTGGCATTGTCAGGGAAAATGGTTAGTTAAGAGTTAGCTCTCTACTTAGCTCACTCTGCCTATTCCATGCAGTGTGAGTGGTTGTATGAGAGATCGATCAATGACTGGGGGAGGGAGGGGGGGGGGCTACGCTGCGCTTGGTGCAAAGATGGCCTGCAGGCGATGGCCGCCACAGTCAAAAGTATTAGCAGCAAGTTATAAAGCAAGAGAAGCGAGCAGCGCTTGGAACTGGCAGCAAACTCAGAGAGAGCCCAGCCAGGCAGACGCGTCAATAACTCGAGCCTGGCAAAGCAGTGCGCATGCGCACTGCTTGTTTTGCACCTTGAACCCAGCCAGCCAGCCGGGCACACGCTTTCTACTTTCTAGAATATTCGCTTTGCTGCCACAAACAGCAGCCTCTCCATTCCCTCGTCTCCTGGTAACTCTTTTACTTAATCACGCCATTTTTTTTAATAGGGGATATCAAAGCAACAATAACAAAATACTATTCCTTTTTAAAGGCGATATCATTAATTAATATGACTTCTCAAGTTGGATATCTCAACGATGCTCATATCTTTTTTTTACGAGTAGGCCTATAAAAGATGATAAGCAAATGAGAATAAGTTTGTCATGCAAAAAGTGAGAAAATTAATGTTTTTTTTTTTAAATATATTAAAAAATAAAAAGAATATAAACAATAAATGAAGGATTAGGCAACCAGGAGATAAAACCAATATTGTTTATTTTTTGTTTATGATGACAAAAAGAAAAGTAGCTCTCATTTCCAGGATATTTATTCGTTTAAAATTCATAAAAATATTCAAAAATGGACTTAGCCAGACAGAAATCAAATAAGTCGAGATGATTTTCTAATCAAAAAATGAAAGAAATTTGTCTAGTAATTAAAAAAGACAGAAAGCCATAGGAAAAGAAAATGGCGAGGCGATTGCCCATTTAATCGATCTATAATAATGGAAATTAAATATTTGGAATTCATCTTTTATACTAAGGGTTGCGGGTTCGGATCCCAGGCAGTCCATTTGGATACCAAATGGCTTAAATAAATATGCCTAAAATAAATATGACTAAACCATTTGATTTAACCTCTGAACCTCTGAAACCTCTGATTTAACCAGTGTCTTCTCTGCAGAACTCAAAGCCATTGAATTAGCTCTTTTTTATTTAAATAACCAAAATAGCTCCCACATCCTCTTAATTACAGACTCAAAAAGCTCTTTACAAACCCTTGAATCAATGTACTCTTTCCATCCCCTGGTCAAAAACATACAAATTCTAAACAAGAAATTAATATCTAAGGGTGTTGATGTTATTTATTTATGAGTGCCTGGACATATAGGGATAAAAGGGAATGAAGAAGTAGACATACTTTCAAAAAAAGCCGCAAACAAACCAATAATTAATTTTAATGAAGATGTGAAAAATTTTCTTAAAAATAAAACTCTGCAAAAATGGATAGAAAACTGGCAAAAAATAGAAGGAAACAAACTTAAAACCATCAAGCCGGAAATATCCCAGAAAGTCAAACCAACTACCTTGACAAGAAGGGAGCAAGTTGTCTTCACCCGGCTCCGAATCGGACACACCTTCCTAACCCATGGCCATCTCCTCAAAAATCAAGACCCCCCTGGTGCTCTGAATGCAACGAACCCATCACCATACGCCACATCCTGTTCCTGTGCAAGAAATACAAGAAACCAAGAGAAAAACACAAAATTGAAGGAAAACACCTTAAAAAAGAAGAATATATTAATGATATTATTTTATTATATAGAGATTTTGTGATTTATGTATTTTGTGTATATGTAGCGCGAATAACCCCCGCTGTTGGAGCGCTCTAAAACAATAAAAAAAAAAAAAAATTTTCCTAAGTAAGGACATGCAAATGTGGTCAAGTGTTAACCACAGGCAAGGCCTAGTTTATTCTCAAAGAGACCTCACGAGTTTTTTCAAATTGCTTTTTTTTAAGTTGTGCCACTATTGAATTCAGCAAGCGATTTTGCGACGAATTTCCGAGCATATAAATTGGTAACAAACTACTGATAACGAAATAATTTAGAAAAGAAAGGCAGTTTGATTGAGAAAATAAAAAAGATTTAGAAACTCTTTCAAAAGAAAGCTAGCTTATTCATATCAGCGTTTTGAAATCTTTATGCTACTCTGCGCCTCCCTCTGGGGGCCCCTCAAAAAATAACTTCTTTCCGTTCCCCTTAACTTTTATTTTTTTAATAAATTTCAATTTGGGATTGGGTTAGAATTTCAATTGAATTAATTGAGATACATAGAAAAGTAATTTTCCCTCTACTCTTTTGTTATTATTTACGGCAAATCCCGCGTGGTCGCCATTGAAAAAATATACAAATTACCATATTTACGAGTGCCTTGCTTTTCTGATGTATTTATTCTTATTTTGGGATTGAAATGCTTAAAGCATAAAATTACTTCAAAAATAATTAATAATTTAATCTATTCTAAATACTTATGAAAGCACGTGCGAATTTTGTTATGTGCTAAGAGCCCATTTTTTCAAATAGAATTTTACTTTTTCAGTTGTGCCACTATTGCATTTTGCATTTTGTTAGTGCTGGTTGCTGTTACGTATCTTGTATCCATATTGCCAATTATAGTGTGACGAGAAGAATTGTCAATTTAGGAAAAGTAGGTGCTTCTAAAATATTCAATTCCAAGGCTCTAATTAATTTTCTTTTAGAAATTTTTTTTTTGACAATTTACAAAAAGATATTTTCGCTTCTTTATCGCTTATCCTTTCTACTGTATATTCATAGAAACGACAAAAATGAGAAAATTAAAATTTAATGATTAATAAATGAATAATAATTTGGTTCATTAACTCAGACGAAGTTTTGAAAGTTTTTTTAATAGACCTAGGCCCTATATAGAAAATTATACGTGTCTTAGTATCCATATTTACGTATAATTCGAAAAACGCGTTTAGGGTGTCTAGAAATAATTTCATTTTAAACTTTTAAACTTTTTAAAAGACACTCATGCGTCTCTTGATATTTATTAAATTTTTTGGGCATCTAGGCTATTCTTTTTTTTAATGAGTGTTATAACAAATATTATTATTATTATATAATTAGGCCTTTTTTTTACCTGTGATCAAGGAGAAACCCATAAATTATTCTAATGTTATTTGCACTGGCAGAAATTCAATAAACAAGCCAGAGTTTATAGCAAACGAACGTTTAAAGAATTTCTTTCCATTACATAATGTAAACTGATAAGATTAACTTAAAATAAAAATAGAGACGAAGGAAGAACAAAAAATAAACTATGGCCATTTGTTACTTAAAAAGGGGCTTCAAAGGAGAAAAATCTGGTGTGACTGTCGCACAGTTCACAACTTTCTCTTACCTTCGATAATCGAAAGTTGTGTTCTGTGCTTGTTACACCAGATTTTTCGTGTCGATATATATTTAGTTTCCGCCGATATATTAGAATTCAAGATGTAAAATTTATAAAGATGGGAAAATATTTATATTTTGATACCATGGCAACCATTTAGCCTATCTTTCCTATAAAGTACAAGAGTAAAGTGGTCTTCAGAAGATTTCAATGGCGAAATGAGAATATACATTTTAAAGAGCATCTAAAAAATAATTGATTTTTGAATTAAAAAAAAAATCGTTGGAGCAAATTTTGAGAAAATCGAAAAAAACTGAAAAAGTGCATCAGTAAAGTACTAGTACTCTTTGGTCGATTTTGTTCAAAAGCTTCGTGTCACGTCCCATGGGGGTGCCTAACCTGATGTTTCCACATCAGTAAAGTGTACTTGAAACGATTTCCACGAAAAATTTCACTGATATACTTTTTGGAGAACATCTAAAAAATAGTTCATTTATGAATATGTGCCTGGATCCCTATATATACAGTATATCGTATTTAACTAATTTGAGTATCGTTTAAGTCTATATGCCGAAAAGACTTGAAAAGCAAACAATCACAAATTAAAAGACGAAGTTAGCAAATATCACTTTCTTGCCCGTTTTCATAATCTGCTTTTTACTTTCTCTTACCTATGTATATATGTAATATATATATAGAGAGAAAGTACCGTATTGGATTCATGTCAAAAATTCGATGTCGAGATTTTGATGGATCTTCACATTTTGAGGTCCCCTGAATCCAAAAAAGTGGTTTTCGCGACATGGTCTGTCTGTGTGTGTGTGTGTGTGTGTGTGTGTGTGTGTGTGGGGTGGGGGTGTGTGTGTGTTCAATTTTAAGCATGAAGGAATTGAGCTACGAGGTTGAATTTTTATATTTAAGTTAAACATCTCCCGGGACCGGAAAAATAAGCTTTTAATCAAAATCGGCCAAAGAGTACTAGTACTTTACTGATGTACTTTTTCAGTTTTTTTCGATTTTCTCAAAATTTGCTCCAACGATTTTTTTTTAAATTCAAAAATCAATTATTTTTTAGATGCTCTTTAAAATGAATATTCTCATTTTGCAATTGAAATCTTCTGAAGACCACTTTACTCTTGTATTTCATAGGGAAGGATAGGAGAAATGGTTGCCATGGTAACAAAATATAAATATTTTCCCATACTTATAAATTTTACATCTGAATTCATATGTTCCCGTACTGTCGGGAACTAAATATATGTCGACACAAAAAATCTGGTGTGACAAGCACATAACACAACTTTCGATTACCGAAGGTAAGAGAAAGTTGTGTGCTGTGCGCCAGTCACACCAGATTTTTTAAGAGGCTTTCGTACGAATCTTTCTTTTATTAGTATTTTTGGGTTCATTTTACCTTGAGGGGACTCGAGCGAGCCATTTGTAAAATATTTTAATAATTTGCGAGCCCCTTGTTATTTCAAGTTTTTTTTTTTTTTTTACAATTTCTTATAAACGTTTTATGCACAACTTCTCTTACCGAAGGGTAAGAGAAAGTCGTGTGCAGTGCACCAGTCACACCAGATTTTCTTCTATGAGGGAATACTTAGCAAGATAAAATTTAATAGACGTAGGCTAGGTATTAGCAACAGGAAGCAAATTTATGTAATTTCAAAATAGAGAGTTGAAGTTACACCAAAATTAAATTCTAAATAATCTCGATTATGCAGTATCACGAATAGAAATATGTTGATTACATAAAATTAATGACAAATAGCTGTTAAATATTCAGAGTCAAACAAGAACCGAAAGCTGGCTTTAAACAGTTCCATCCCAGAGTATGTTTCTTCAAAAGTCGCGGGTTCGGACCCCAGGCAGTCCGATGATTTTATTTAAGCCTTTTGGATACCAAATGGCTTAAATAGAAATGCCTGAACCCCCAATATATATACTGTAATAATTACAACGGTTATCGTAAAAGTCTTATATGGCCTAAGTTGCCGAAAAGACTGTGAATGTGTGTGAATGAGAAAAAAGTGTGTTAAAAAAAAATCTGGTGTGACTGGCGCACAGCACACAATTTTCTCTTACCTTCGGTAATCGAAAGTTGAGTTCTGTGCTTGTCACACCAGATTTTTCGTGTCGACATATATTTAGTTTCCCCCAATATATTAGAATTCAAGATATAAAATTCATAAACAGAAAAATATTTATATTTTCTTACCATGGCAACCATTTCTCCTATCTTTCCCTATGAAGTACAAGAGTAAAGCATGCTTCAAACAATTTTGAGAGCAAAATGAGAATATACATTTGAAAGAGCATCTAAAAAATAATTGATTTATGAATTTTAATCAAAGTCGTTAGAGCGAATTTTGAGAAAATCGAAAAAAACTGAAAAAGTACATCAGTAAAGTACTAGTACTTTTTGGGCGATTTTGATTAAAAGCTTATTTTCAAGCTCCCGGGGGGTGTTTAACTTAAATATAACATTTCAGCCGCATAGCTCAATTCCTTCATGCTTAAAATTGAACCCAGACACACACACACAGACAGACCATGTCGCGAAAACCACTTTTTTGGATTCAGGGGACCTCAAAACGTGTATATCCATCAAAATCTCGACATCGAATTTTTGACATTAATCCAATACTTTCTCTCTCTATATATATTAACATATACAGTATATAGGGTAAGAGAAAGTAAAAACAAATCAAGAGATCTAAACAAAGCGAACTAGATCAAGATTAGTGGGCACCTATAGATAAACACAACAACAACAACAACAACGAATCTTTAACACAGACTTAAAATGAAAGATATTCTCGTTTCACGACAAGAAACCGCAGGCTAAAAAAATCCTGTTTGCATAACTCACCCTCTTCTCCCCAAGCCAGGCAAAAATTACCTTTGCTGCCGATGCTGCCCTCCCCTTCTCCTTTGCTGCCATCTCCTTTGCTGAAGTTCTCAAATTCTAAAAAAAATAAATTAAAAATTAAAAACAGATATTAAATTTATGAATTTGTATGTTTATGTGATTATGCTCAGTAGAAGCCTAAAATATTCACCTTCAGGAGGAGTTGAAGGTCATTCGACGGATTCCCTTTTCAATTCAGCTTATTCCAGTTGCAGTGGTCAAATCTGCAAAAAGGATATCTTTAAGAATCTGTCTCACTTATCAAAAGGTAACAATGATGCCAAGATCAACATACCTGTTTCTCAAGTTGATTTTTCTTTAAAGGGCCTCCACATCTCCCCTTACAGCCCTCCCTATCCTCCAAAAGTGTTCTTGGGCAAATCATGATGTTTATGGCTGATTGTAGAGTTTGATTGATGCAAGATGATTTTTAAAGATTCATTAAGATATTGAGGATCAATGATAAATTTGCCCAATTCTTATATTGCTATCAAGTTTACCAGAACGAAGCAATAGGTAGAGTCTATTCACAGAATTCAAATATTCATTTTTATTTCTAAAGAAGTTCATTGATGTTGATATTTGAATATAATTTTTCTTAATTATTTCACTTTATTAGAGGGAATAATATGGCGACATGATATAGTGAAAATTGAGCGAATATTTTCTTATTTTGTTTGTTTATTCTTTTTGATGTGTCACCTAAAAAAAAAAAATAAATTTAAAAATTAATATCAAGAAATTAGCGTGATTAAAAAAAAAAATTAATAGGCCTACTTAAGATTTGATATTTTATTTTATTTATCAAAATAAAAATATATTTATTTATTTGAGTTGACGTTTTAGATCCGATTTATCAAAGTCACTGTTTTCTTGTTATGCTTTTCTATTTATTTTAACTTGAAATTTTCATGCCACCACGGCATTAAGAATGATGAGAAATAATATTTCTAAATTTTTATAATGATGCCCTTGACTAAAAAAAAAGAAAATAATATTTTTCTTATATCTTTGAGTAATTATTTTGAATGGATTTAATTAAATATTTACGTACTGAAGAATTCACTTGGTTGCATTCGAAGAACGCCGAAGTGCAGCCCCCACTCCCAACCACCCATCTGAAACAAAGGAGAAAATTATAAATATTAAATAAATATTATTATTATTATTAAAAGTGGAATTTGAAAAAAATATTGAGAGAATTGAAAAATGAAATATATAATATATAACGAATTCTGGCTGTTATACAATTAGATTAATGATATAAAAAGAGGATGCAGCCAATAATAAAAAGCATCTATTTTGTTAACACTCTTTATTTCGGAACGTTTCGGCTATGATCAACAAAGCCATCTTCAGCCCTCCAAGCTAGCTACTATTATGACGATTTATTAACAAAACAATTATTTAATGAATGTATGTATATATTTCTAGCTTGGAGGGCTGAAGATGGCTTTGTTGATCATAGCCGAAACGTTCCGAAATAAAGAGTGTTAACAAAATAGATGCTTTTATTATTGGCTGCATCCTCTTTTTATATCATTGAAATATATAATAATTGGTTAGTAGTATTGTCAATGATATTTCATTAATAATCAGCTGTTTTTTTTCAAATTCCTTTTATATATATTAAAAATTAGTTACCTTGAAGAAGTACTCGCAGAAACCCAAGTCTTCTGTCTTCAAAATCTAACCTACACCCAATCCCCTCTGTGGCTCAGTTGGCCACCTAACTCTTCAGTGGAGAGCCTCTTCTTTCTTGAGACGATCGCGAAACACGAACACTCCCGATAGACAGGTAAGTCTATATTTCAAAAAAGTTATCGATAACGGAACGGTGAAACGCGCCCACACCCAAGTAAAGTTGAAGAAGAAATGAAAATAGAAAAAACGGTGTTAGGATGCGAATCCCGGTAAGTACAAGACCGGAGTCAAGGACCTGAATGCCTCAGTAAGAGTATGGTGAGGGTCGGAATGTATAAAAAAGCTAAACAACACCTATCCTATCCAAAGAGGGCACCACTCCGCCTCTAACCTACCCTCCACTAAAACATTCAGGCCAAGAATCCAGTGGACGACCGGTTTTCGATTGAAAGATTTAGATAATCTTTCTTGCAAAAAAACGCGTTAATAGAGAATCCTCTTTTTTCTCCTGAACATCAGTCAATTAGGGAATAGACATTCTTTTCTGGGAATCCCTATCCTAACCCTAACGTTGCAGTGCCCCAATCACTGCCGTCCTATTTGGAAACAATGGGGAAAGAATAACAACACCTATGCCAGTATAAGAACATCATTCCCCAATCGAAAAACATTCAGTTGATACTCAGAGGATCCTGAGGCCTAGACCCCCTCCCTCCCCCACAAAAAGAAGAAAGCGTGAGCGCAGAAATGTTTTATCTCCCCCTAGTTTCTATATAATCTAGTATATCTAACTTAAGGATTATGTGTATTTAACATTTAAATTAAGCTGAAAAAGAAAAAAAGCTAGAAAGAGATGAAGAGATACCCCAATACACATATCCTTCCTATGACTGATAAACCTAGAAGCTAAACACTTTGTTTTTTGTCTCATGAAGATGATGTCCCACGGTGGATGTTTTCATTTGCATTCGTAATAGAATACAAATTTTACAAGACTAAAACACATACACACAATTTTGTTCCATTGTTATCCCGATGTCTTCAATCGATGAATTGGGGCTCCTGAAAAAAATGGTTAGAATTGGGGAATCTGGAATGGAGAA
>JAKCPI010006704.1:0-10145 GCA_023213315.1 Euborellia annulipes | reverse complement strand
ACGCCACTGTAATATATTAAGAGCTTCATTGAACCAACTGCGAAGCCAACTTTGAATGAAATTTTCAAACTAAACTAGATATGAATCTATGGAATTATTCGGGTAAGGATTCAGCGAGGAACAATAAGGCCCTTGCATCCATATTATTCATATTCCCGAAGGCAGGTGGGATTTTTTGGGGCAAACTTTTTCCCCTTTCTATCATTGTCCTTCTAACTTGGAGGTGGTTCGCGTATTTTCCAGCTGGAAACTTATTAACCGATTCGCTATTTTAATTGGATTTTAATTAAATATTTAACCAACCGAAAGATTGCGAGGTAGCAATTCATTAACACCTTTGATTTCGATAGAAAAAAATTACAGGTGGGTAATCGATTCTCTTAAAAAAAAATTTAAAGTTATATTAAAATACAAGGTGCGGCGCGGGAACTTGCTTATTTTAAACAATGATAAAACAAAAAGTACTGGATATAACATTTTAATTATTATTTTTTACGTAGCTGTACATTTAAATGATTTTTTTTTCATTAGCCCCATGAAAATAGCCACTCTTCTGCTCAACACACACGGAAATGCTGGCCAAAGTGGTCCAAAGCTTTAGATTTCAACTCTCCCAATGCATTGAGCAGAACGGTGGCCATCTTCGAAGCTCTTGATTTCGGGGGCTTAACGTAAGCTTAACCTAAAAAACAGTTCTCTGTTAAATAAATGACAGCTATTTCAAATTATATTGATAGTATAATATTAATTATCTAATAATAATACATTTTTTTATTCCATTTAAAAAAAACTGACCAAATGGACAAATTATTATTAACTTTGCGATTTTCTATTATATTTTTATATATAAATATAATTTATTAGATAATTTGCTAAAGAGGTATAATTTGGTATTCGGATTTCTTTTATTTATTTAAAAAAAAAAAAATTATAATCATGAAAATCAATACTTTGTTTTCCATTTTCTTATTTTACTGAAATTAACAATATCCAGTTAATTTAATTTAAGAATATTCAAATAATAAACAACAACATCTGACAATTTTATCAAAAAAATCACCAGAATATCACTAAAATCTACAACGTTGCCAATTTGCACATTTATAAAGTCCTTCCTTACTATTCCAAGGTTAAAAATATTTCAGTACAAACGAACAAGCTATTTAAGATTCTCTCTAATTTAAGTACACTTAGCAAAGAGAGTCATAAATACCAACGGCGCAATTGGGCATAAGTGGTCTAATGCCTTGTGGACAATAGTAAAATTAAAAAAATTTAAAAATTCTATTTTAATTTAATATTTTTGATTCTTTCATAATACAGTAGGGCCTACAGAGTACGTTGTTAGGATAATTAAAATGAAAATAATGAAATTTCAGCTGAACGCTGAGAATATGATGCCAGAGCTCTCTGGGGTTCCTTTCATGCCATGAATTAACTTTTTCCATAAAAAAAGTTTTAATAATTTGTTATTCAAATTTTTAATTAAATAGCTATTTAGTTTATACAGTATCAGAGTGAAATTAAAGAATATAATTTTTAAATAAATTATATTTGTTTATAAATACGTTTTTTTTACTTAATCTTATTTTATTTTTGGGGCGAATTCAGCTTCTATGTCATATCATTTCATCATTCATCTTAGCAGAATAAAAATGCATAGAATTCTTATCATCATCTAAGAATGAAAGAGAGAGAGATTTAGAGTCACGAGAGAATCCCGTAAAAATTTAATCTTAATTTTATTAATTAAAAAGTCAGCATGATATTAAAAGTCTTTAAAAGCTCTTTAAAAAATCTCTACAGTTTGAGAAATATTTTTAAAATCTACGATATATCTACTAGTTTGAGATAAACGCAATAATCAAGTCTATATAAAAATAATAAAATAAAAATATTAATATATAAAAAATAAAAATTGTTTGTGCATAAACCTAGTAATTTTGAAATGGAAAGAATTTCAAAATTTCAAATTTTGGATTTTATCAAAAAAATTAAATTAAAACACAAGGTTATATGTTTCAAAATATTATTTATTATTATAAACCCTATAGGTATATATATGTATTTCATGTAGGGTACTATTTGTATTAATTCTAAAGATGTTACCATGAGTATCAAAATACATATAGCTAATGTGTTTGTATTAATAAATAATATATTGAAACATATAACCTTGTATTTTAATTTAATCAAACCCGGGATCTCTAGCACAATAAATGAGATATATCTCTCAGCGCTACTGATAGGGTTTTCTTCTTACGAGTTACTTCATTATTTAAACGCCAGTCCCGCAATCATAAAAACTGTAAAAATAAAATTAATTAAGATAGAATAATTAAGACATAAATCTGAGTGAAAAAGTCGAGGTGGCGAATTCCCTCTCCTTGAGCCCTTTAGTCCTTTTGCTATCGTTTGGGTCTCAATCAGCAATTGCTCTCTGGCTCTAACAAAGTAACTTTTCGGATTCTTTTTTATTCTCCCCAATCAACTTTTGACGCATTCGAGATTGAATACTCGAAGGAATCTTCTCTGATCAAATAACCCTTTTCTTTTTTTTTAACTTTTTTTTTTACTAATACTCTCCATTTCCCTCAATCGAACTCCGTTCGTTATTTTAATCTATAATTTTGTCCCAAAATACTGTATTTTAAAATTTGTAATTGTAAAAGAAATAAAATGTATACTATATATTTATAATGTCAGGGGCGCCGGAACAAATTTGAATCAGGGGGGGGCAAAAATTTTTTTTTTTTTAGAAAATTAAAATAATTTAATATGTTTAAATAGTATAAAACAAAAACAAATCTACTATAAAACTTTAAAAATTTTAAATAAAATCACAATTTTAATAAAATTAAAATTTTAAAAAATTTGGTAGTGATTTTTCAAAAATTTTTGGAAAAAAATTTGGAAAAAAATGAATTTCTTACTCTTTTAATTTAGAAGATTTTATTTTTCAAAAGTAAAATATATCATTTTTAATAATAAATGAAATAAAAGAAGAAATTTTGCCCCCCTCTGCCCCCCCCCTGTAGGATGCCAGGGGGGGCAATGTACCCTTGCCCCCCCCCCCCAGTTCCGGCGCCTATGTATAATGTCAACTTAAACGTGTTATTTAGGAGTATTAGGATTTGGCTGTGCTATGCACTATTCTATAATTAGCAAATTTTTTTTTAATAAAAAAAAACACTCACACTTTTTTCCCACTCACACACACATTCACAGTCTTTTCGGCAACTTGGACCATTTAAGACTTTTAACGATACTCGTATGTTTAATCTTATTTAAGCCATTTGGTATCCAAATGGCTTTAAAAAAATCGTCGGACTGCCTGGGGTCCGAACCCTCCGGTATATAAGGTTAGCACGCTAACCCCTACACCAGAGACCGAAGGCTTTTTTTAATTTAAATTTTTTGTTATACATAATAAATAACTAGTTCAATTTTTAGCCCGGATTTCATCTCTGTCAGATATTTAAAAAAAAAATTCTTTTATTTGCAAAAGAACTGTAAATATTGTGTTAGAGTCGGAAATATATCTGGGATATTAAAATGCTGTATTTTGATTGCATAATGTTCACAAGGTAAAGAATATTTATTTTTAGTTTAATTTTTAATAACTCCCAAAATATTTAATGAAACCTGGTGAAGACTTGATTTAATTTATTTATGAGAAAAAATGTAATCTCTATATAAATAGAGAGAGATGAGCCTGACTGAAGATCAAGTGATCATCAGCCCTGGACCTAAACTACAAAAGCTAGGAAGCGGAAATTGGGCATGTAGATTGAGGTTATTATGTAGGCGTGGTTTAAGAAGCGATTTTTCGTAATTAGACTTCCATTTATTTGTCAAGAAAAATCTAAAAAAAAAACTCTTCATGAAAACACAAAAATTATTTTAAAAATTTCAATACTTTCTCTTTATATATATTTAATATATAGGGTAAAGAGAAAGTAATAAGGTAATACTTTCCTGAAAATAAAAAATATTTTTAAAATTCTTATTTTTTTAGAGATCAAAATAAATCTTTTAAAATATGAAGGGGAGATTCGATTTATAAAATTTTTTTTAAACATATTTTTTAAAATTTTAAACTTTTGAATATTCCAAAAACAACCAACATTTTAAGCACTCTTTGAGAGAATATTTTTTCAAAATGTGTTCCCAGTGAAAACAGGAGAAAAAAACTCCAAAATAAAAATAAAAACACTTATAAAGACCAAACACGAGGTGGAAGTTAATTTCTTATCAAAGCAGGATCTTGATGCAAAACATTAATAAAAAAGTAAAAAATAAAATATATTTTTCGAATTTTCAGGATTTTTATTGAATGATGAATTATGTGCATAAATTTATTATAAAATAAAAAAATATGTTTGTGTTTTATTTGATTTATTGTATATAATTGTATTCATTTCTTTTTGACATTTATAGATTTCAAAAAAAAAGTTGGAAATTGGACCATTTTCGTAGGAGTTATGAGCAAAAAACCAAAAAAAAGAGCGGTTTTTTCAAAATTGGAACCGATGATCAAAAAAATCTCAAAATTTACCTGGAGGGGTTTTTTAAAAATTTAAAAAAATGGAGGAAATCAAAAATTAAAATTGTTCAAACCGTTCGATTTGGCGTGGAATGCCCCATATGTACGAGTTAAACACATAGATTATATGCAAAAAATTTTTATAATTTTGGAAAGGAATCCATTTTGGGAGTTGAAGTCCCCCCCCCCCCCCCCCTGGTACGTGCCTTCCCCCTGGCTAACTCACCTTCCAAATGGAGGTCGTATAGGATTAAGAAGAGCGGCAAAACAAAGCTATGCAATTTCGTTATTTCTCTTTTTTTGCTTTCTGATGGTTTTTTCTTGCTCGGTGACGAGTCGAGACAGGAGAACAGACAGTCAGGGGGAAAAACAAATTATACAATCAGTATGATTTTTCCTATCAATATAATTATTTTTTTCTTTAATAATTTATTTTCATTTTATTGATTAAAACTCAATACTTTTTATTTTTAATTAAATAAAATCACATTGAAAAAAAAATTTATTGTATAAAATTACAATTCAATTAGCAAGGCTATTGTAATTAGTAAATCAAATTCAATTTATTTTATCTCTAACAAAATTAAATTTTCCAAATTTAGCAATCAATTAATCCTAAATATATTAAATTAGAGTGAAGTGTTTTTACAACTGACATTTATATATATATATATATATATATATATATATATATATATATTGAAAACCAAGGAGGAAATTAAATATTAATTTTCCCAGTTGACAGTGTAGTTAGTTACAAATCCTCCATTCTCTCTCCATTCCACGGTTTTCATAAGATAGTTACAAACTATTGCAAGACAAACTCAAAACGCTCTCCCCCACTACCGTGACATTTAATAAAGGGGTGGGTGTCTTTGTTTCGGAGGAGGCCTGGGGGTGGAGGGACTTAAAACTTTTGATATTAGAGATAGAGAGAGACAGAGATCTTGGAAAAATATTATTTCACTCAAGAGAAAATTCCTTGACTCACTCACTCCAACTGTTTTAATATACATGTATTAATTTAATTAGGAAAAAAAAAACAACTAATATTCTTAGAGTTAAATACTTTTATTAGCTTAAAAAATATATTTATAAGAAATAATTAGAATTTAAAAAAATTGAATCACGCAGTCACTTATTGGAGATTTGTTTATTTAAATAACCTATTGTTCTATTTTAGTTTTATTAATTTAAAACAATTATGACTAAAAGACAGCAAACTCAAACCTAGATTAGAGTGGGAGAAATGCCAGATTTAGCTCGGGTAACTCGTGGTCGCCAACCATTTACTCACATATTGTGAGTTTTCGTAAAAAGAAAAAAAATTTAATTTAATTCTGAAATTTTTAATTAACTGATCCATGGAACCTTTATTATTTCCCCGGTGCGGGGTCGGAAGACTTCACTCTTCCCCTCCACTCCCCCTAACCAGTGCGGTTTAAAATAAAAAACTTCTCTAATAGGCTTAAAGACTCGCACTTTGATAAAATATACATGTGCACGGACTTTTGTGCCACAACATCAATGACAACTTTGTGCCTGAATTAGATTAAGTTATAAGCCTACAAGGACTGAAGATGGACGAATAAATTTTGTTCGAAACGTCTCCTTCAGAATTTGGCATAAAACTTTCTTTTCTAATTGTTTTTTTCCAACTCATAAAAAAAGAGGAAGTAAAAAAAGGAAAGGAAATTTTTACTGATGTTACTGCCGTTATAACCCTAAGTTAAATAAATCAGTACAGTTTTCCATTTTTTTAACAAACAAAACTTCTCTTTAATCAGCTATCTGAAATAATCTATTTGACAGATGAATTGATTTATGAGGATTACATGAAGGACGGACGTTTCCAACAAGTATATATATTTGCTTTTAAAAATGTATGTGTAGTTTCACGGTAGGAAAGAACTATCTGAATGATCTGATATAACGGTATAAATTTACATTATACTCACACTTCAAAAGGAAATAAAACCTTCAAGATAGAATTATTTCGAAAATTTAAATGTTCATTTTCTAAAAAGATAAAAAAGACCAATTCAAAATAGTAAATAATCCCAGCACATCGATCAATTAAACCGAATCAAATCTAGGTAGAGAAGCTCGACACTGAGTATTTTATTTATTTAAAAATAAATTTAATGAAACAAAATCAATTACGTGGAGATTAAAAGCTTGTGTCCGTCGAACAGTTTTGCTAAACGTTCAATTAATTACTCGCAATATAATTGGTTTTCACGAACGGCTCTCGCCTATCAGCTTTATTAGTTCTAACGTGATATTGTGACCGGATTTTATTAAAATTTGGATACTAGATCTACATATTTTGTGGCTTATGGAAAAAAATCAATGCTATTTTGCCATTTGCTCGGTTTAATATCCGAATCAAGACAGACAGCCCCAATATAGTGTTGAATGGATTTAACCGCCGGAAAAAATGTAGCCAGCGAAACATTGATAATCTCTTCTACTTTATTTTAATTTGGTGTAAATTATAGGCGGTTTCTATTGAGATAAAATGTAGCCACCATTATCCCTGTGTGAGGTAATAATACATACAATTAGGCAGTAAAATTTAACTATAAAATCCAGGAGATTAAAACTGTAAAAATTGCTTTGGATGGTCATTACGTTCATAACGACTCAATGAAAAAGAAGAGAAGCTCTTTGCAAGGGCGGATACATGGGGAGGGGGGGCGCCGAGATTTGAGAAAAATATTTACCTGTGAAATTAAATTTTATTTTTAATAAAAAAATTGTTTACTTTCTCTTACCTATATATGTGTAATCGATCGTGTCAAAAATTCGATTCGAGCATGTTGATGGAAATACTCGTTTTGAGGGTCTTTAATTCCAAAAAAGTGGCTCCCTCAAAATGGTTTGTCAAAACTGTTTCGGCACAAAACATCTGGTAAACAACTTTAAAGACCGAAAAAAAGAGAAAGTTGTGTGCTGTGCGACCAGTCACACCAGGCAAAAAAAATACCCCTTCCGCCCCCCCCCCCCCAAAAAAAAAACTTTTCTGGACCCGTCCTTGGCTCTTTGATTCATTAATTTATAATTAAATTAATAATCTATATAATTCGCTAATGTCCTTCCTTCTATCTGTCTGTCTGTATGTATGTCGCGCTCTTTTTGACCAACTTGCCGTTGGAATTTTGAAACGAAATTTTATATACTTAAAAAGGGCCTTCTAGGGATTACAGGAAAATTATTTTCATCCCAAAAATCCTATAAATTTTAAAGTTATTAATTCCTGAAGTTAGGATTTTTCACTAAGGAAATGTATAGAGAAAAATGTATGTATTCTTTGCATTTATGTATATTTTATGAATGTAAAAATTCCTCAAACAGGTGGGCCCGAGCCAACTCGCAGGAGTCCAGGGGGACGAAGCCCCCGGCTAGGCGGAAGCCCCCGAAGGCGGGCGTCGTGGCTAGTATTTTTATAAAATATCAATTATACTGTACAGTTCGAGAATAATATTTCCATTATTAAATTGTAATAATTTTATAGCAAAAAATTATTTCGTAAAATATTATTATCAATCAAGGAGCTCCCAAATATTTTTTATGCTTTCGATCTTGATCAAGAGTCCTTTAGTTTTCACTAATGTTTACCTTTCCCTAAAAATAGAGTAAGTAATGAGGAGGCTATTAAAACAAGTGGTCTTTATTCAACAAGTCGATAAGTACTTCCTCAATTAATTCTGCTCTAATTATTTTAATTAATACTAGCCGGATTACGCCTCACGGATTTTGATTTTCGCAATCTTCATATTAGAACTGAAAATAACCTTTAATTTATATATCTACAATAAATACAAGATAACATTCAGGCTGCGGTTCTGTAATAATATGGAGAGATAATTCAGGAGGTGGCTATATTAGTCAAAATAAAAGAAAAAATCTGGTGGGATGGTCGCACAACACGCAACTTTCTCTTACCTTCGGTAATTGAAAGTTGTTCTGGGCTTGCCACATCAGATTTTTTCGTCGGCATATTTTTCGACGATATATTATAATTCAAGACGTACAATTTATAAAAATGGATAAATAGTTATATTTTGTCACCATGGCAACTATTTCTTCTATCTTTCCTATTCAGTACAAGAGTAAAGTGTACTTTCAATAACTTTGAGCGCAAATACAATACAATATACAATTTAAATAGCATCTAAAAAATAATTGATTTTTGAATTTGAATCAAAATCGTTCGAGCAAATTTTGAGAAAATCGAAAAAAAACTGAAAATGTACACCAGTAAAGTACTAGTAGGCCTACTTTTTGGTCGATTTTGTTTAAAGCTTATTTTTACGCCTCAGGAGGGTCCCTAACTTAAATATAAAATTTCAACCTCGTAGCTCAATTCCTTCGTGCATTTAATTGTACACAAACACAGACCAATTTGCGGGACCCACTTTTTTGGACTCGAGGGACCTAAAAACATGTATTTCCATCAAAATCTCGACATCGAATTTTTGACATAAATCAAATACTTTCTCGCTATATATAAGACTATTACATACAGTATATAGGTAAGAGAAAGTATAAGTCCAATAAGCAAATGTCCAGAAACGTTCCTTTTACCAAATAACTACGAGTTTTTTCAATAAATAATTCTGGCTGTTTTTTTCTCAAACTACGGCTTTACATTAGTGAGTTATTTGCAAAATTCCAACTTATGTCGCTCCAGAGCATAGAAACAAAATGGCGGATATTTGGTGAAAAAAGCCCAGTATTAGAATCTTTCAAATTGTTTCAGTAGGCCTATTTTCTTTAAACATTAAGATTCGGGTGTGAAATTTTTCACGATAATAATACTTTCCTCTAATAATACGCTAAGTAAAAAATAATAAAATTATTATTAAAATATATATATATATATATATGCGAAGACAAGTTTTTTCGGGTTAAGTCGCGTGGGGTGCTGAGATTTACTCGACGTTTCGGCTCTCCTTTTGGAGCCATTTTCAAGAGAGAAGGAAGTTAGGAGGTAATGGTGGAGGGGGGTTGTTTACGGGGTCGCAGTTTTCCTGGTCCCCAGGTCAATTTGGTGGATGACTCAGAGGCGTGGATTGGTCTCTGAGAACTGGAGGAAGGTTGGGTGTGTGTAATTGTGTTCGGTTTAGGTTGACTACGGGGCCTGTGGTGGCCTTATCCAAGGGCTTCAACTTTGCCATTACACCAAAAACTATACCCATAGAACACATTATCTCCCAAACAGAAAGTGCCATCTCACATCTCACACAAGATGAAGCAGAAACCACCAGACAAGAAATTGCCCACATAATACGGACTTCCAAACTCCCTCCCTCTAATCTGAGATCTCAAGAGCGCCAGGCTCTAAAACAACTTCACAGCAACCCCAACATCGTTATTCTCCCGGCGGACAAAGGGAACGCCACCGTCATACTCAACACAGTGGATTACAACAACAAAATGTCCGAGCTCTTTGAACAACACAGATTACAAAAAGACCCCCGCGACAATCCCACCACATACCTCGAAACAACAACACGGAGGCTCATCGCGAAATCCCATTTGGACCCTGTCATCAAACAACAAATCGCCCCTCGAAATAACTCTTCCAGAATAC
>JAKCPI010006699.1:0-26988 GCA_023213315.1 Euborellia annulipes | reverse complement strand
AAGAAGAGTATAGACCTATTCTTTTTAAATAGATTATTAACAATTCTATTTTGCCATAATCACCATCAACTATTTTATTTTCTATTTTGCGTCATTAGATTACTTCTTAAAAACTAAATGATTTTGTATAATGCACTTAATGTCTAAAATCCACCATTTCCGAGTTATTTAAGATTGTAGATCTAACACTTTAGCGACCATCATTTAAAAATTAATAATAATTAAACTATTTATTAAAGAATTAATTTTATCAATTAGAACTCTTGATTAGTCATTAAAGAATCATATTTAACCATAAAAACTCAAATTTCATCTTCAGGGTGTCCATAATAATAGTTTATTTCTGAAAATTCTAAAGTTGTAAATAAAGATGCCAAGGTTTAAAATTTTCTTGAAAACTTTTAATAAAATAGTTCAATGGGACTTTTTAAGAAATATCGTAGGCCTACTCTGATGCTGTGATATTAAATTAATACAAGAAGAGCTAGCGATTCCCCCTCTCTCTGTCGTGCGGCCATTTCTCTCTTCCTCCCACTCTGGACCAACTGACCAATAGGAGTGAAGAAGCCAAGGGGGAGGCAGGCGCTATTGAACCAGTTGACCCTGCTTTCGGCTGAAAATCCTTTCTCTCCTAAATTGTTTAGTTTTTTGTTATTTGATTTATTGAATCTATATATAGTATGTAGCAGCAGTAAGAATTATTCTTAAAATACTTTCAATATTTTTCTTACACAATTGAAAATACATTTAAAAAACAGTTGCCAAAGTGCCAGGTACCAAAAAAGTGAGTGAGTGATCTTGCATTTTATTCATAACAATATTTACAATCTTAAATCTTTCTTTCTTCATTGGTCGCCTGACATCCGAATGTGTATGAATAATTCAAAGAGATCAGCGGGGATAATTAATTTTTTATTCAATGTTGCACAAACTCTTCATTTCGTTATCCTTATCATATAAGCTAATTTTTTTTTTTTTTTTTTTCTTTAAAAAACAGTTTTTTCCCATTCACACATACACACAGTCTTCTCGACAACTCAGGCCATATAAGACTAAACCAGTGGTTCCCAACCTGGGGGCGATCGCCCCCAAGTGGGCGATTTGAGATATCGGGGGGGGGGGCGATAAATAACCGGGGGACGATTGGGGGGCGATGAGTATTCAAAGGGGGAAAAAATTATTAGAGTTAACTAAAAATTTAAAAAGAATAAATCAAAATCTCTGTTCAACGCCAACCCGAACTTCAATAAATGAATTTTTCTTCTATATATAATTTATTCGAAAATATAACTCCAAAATATTAAACTGGACCATTATGTTTTATATCTAAATGTGATCGAGATTTAAAATTTTTTTTTTTTTATTTAAATATATCAGTATAAACATTTTTTTTAATAAAATCTCATTTTTTTAATGAATAGTAAAGGAAACATAAAAATTCATATGATTAAAGTCTAGTACCATGTGACACAAAATATTTTCCCGGATCAAGATAAATTTTTTTTAGAAAGAATCTTAGTTAATATAAATGATATCATTTTATAACCATGGTTTTTTTTTTTTTTTTAATATCTTACCAACTTAAAAAAAATGAACTTTTTTTACTAGCCATAAAAGAAAAGCAGCCATCCCGGGGTTATAATTAATATTAACAGTTTAAAAAAATAAAGCTGGGCGATGTATAATTTATTCATAGGATAGATATCAAGGTAGAAAGAGAGAGTTCATAAGCCACTCGCTACGCAACGCAGTTTCCTGTTTTTGGACGGCTATCTTGTTTAATTTAGCACTGCGGGATTATTTTCTTTGCAAAAGGGCAGAAAGGGCTCTTTTGCAACGTGAAAAGGGTTCGTTCGAGTGGGTGTTTGGTGGCGATGGCGGTCCAGCGAGGCGCAGTTCCTCGCCCTTAGGGCTCTTGCAAAAGGAAAGGAAAGGGTTAGGGTGAGTTCCATTACAAGTCACAAAGGGGCTTGCCTTACTCTTGCTTGCCTCCTCGTCTTTCTCTCTCTCTCTCTCTCTAGTGCTAGTAGCCCTTAGCCCTTGTTGCCTAAGTAAAGGGACAACAAGTAGAGAGAGCAGAGCAGAGGCGGATGGGTCTGGGCCCTTTTTGCCAAGCCCGCCGGGCAACCCTTGCAAAACTCAAACAATGGCCGAACAGCCTCAGGGTTCAAGAATTTCCAACTTGCCAGCTTGTTTTATATCACACTACATTAGCAAATTTCTTATCAACTTTCTCAGATCATTTTTTTTACAAGAATTAAATTATATCCTTTGTTTAAATTAAGAAAAAAAGAAAAAAGACTGTGCTTATCATTATTTGAGTTTATATATAGGCTACATATAGGTTTATAATAATATTATTATAATAACTTTTTAATAATTGTTAGGATTTTA
Organism: Euborellia annulipes; assembly: GCA_023213315.1. Lineage (NCBI taxonomy): Eukaryota > Metazoa > Arthropoda > Insecta > Dermaptera > Anisolabididae > Euborellia > Euborellia annulipes. The sequence goes on along the minus strand of JAKCPI010006699.1, from coordinate 24,594 downwards.
TTCTTGTATGTTAAAAAATATTTAATAAAAACGAGAGCTAACTTTTGAAGGAGCCTCATCCTTAAAAAAATTACCAAAATCAATTCAAATTTTTAATAAAATAAAATAATCTTAAAAACCGAAAAAAACAAAAACAAAACTTTTAGAAAAATAATTTATTCTTCCTTCTCTCTAAATAAAAATCCTGTTTATGATCCTTGGAGGAAGCTTCTATATCTCAATATTTTAACTAATCAAATGCGAATGAATTAAAAATCCCGATATTTGAGAGTTAAAAGATTTCACCGTAGTTTTTTGGAAGTGAAACTTTTTTTTTTTTTTCATTCACACTTTTTCTCATTCACACTCAAACTCACACACACATTCACACTGTCTTTTCGGCAACTCAGGCCATATAAGACATTTACGATAACCGTTATTGATTTAATATACATATATGGGGTCCAGGCATTCTTATTTAAGCCATTTGGTATCAATTGTCTTAAATAAAATCATCGGACTGCCTGAGGTCCGTATCAGCGACGTTTGATATACAGAGGTTAGCACGCTAACCTCAACGCCAGCACCCCGAGGGCTTCAGAGTAGTTGTTATTAAATAAAAATTCAGGTAGTTATATAAATCAGGGCTGTAGACAGAAAATTTTTTTCGGAGGAAGGGGAACTGCAATAAAATGAATAAATTTTTATTAAATAAATTTTTTTATACCGGTAATTTCTAACAGTATTAAAAAACTTTAGCCCTTGTTTCTCTCTATGCCCCGCCTTTTCTTAATTGGACCCTGTTACGCATTAGTGTGTCAAGCGCCAGCTACCGAGTTTTTGAGAAAATTAACATTAAAGTTTTTTGTTTTCATTGGATTAGGCCTATATATAATATTTGTTGTTAATTGTGCAAGTAACATTAAATATAAATTTTTTTAGGACATATTTCATAAAAAATACTATTAATTATAGCATTTGAAACAATATTCCGTGCTTAACTCAATTTTGAATTTTTTGGCGTTTGACACACTAATGCATAACAGGGTCCATTTATGCAAAGAATGCATAGATATTTCTCTATACATTTCCTAAAAATTGGTGACGTTTCAGGGCCTGCTTAGGGTCCGAACCCGCGACGTTCGGTATAGAATGTAGACACGCTACCAACTACACCAAGCCCGAGGGCCACTTCCACTCTTTTTATAAATAAACACAAACCAACCACTCAACAATTTGACTCATTGCTCTGCCATTTGAGTTCATATTCTCAATAATTGGACTGAAGATGGCCTTATTTAATTAATGCCGAAACTGTTTCCTAAAAGAGAGTTTTATTTCGTAGAGACTAATTACCTGACTGCCTGCTTCTTGTTTAAATACTACAGCTACTTTACCCCTTCAAAAATAAAAATAAAATCATTGTTCAATCAAAAATTGATAGAGGGAATAAACTCGCCCCGCTTTGGCGGAAGGTGGTGCCGGTGCATAAAATAAATAGAAAAAATTGTAACACGACGCCTCTGAGTTTGCTAGCTTTAATTTGTTAAAATATGAATTTACTCGTTTATTAATTTATTAAGGTGTTTTCATATTTTAATAAATATTTCAAAATAATAAAGCAACCTCTTATGGAGATACATCTGACTGAAAGGAGAAGAGATGATTTAGGAAATGATTGAGTAGCATACAAGAAATTCTCTCTCTCTCTCTCTGTCTCTCTTAGGATAGAGAGAACAAGCGTTGGTACTTGTCTGTTTAATTGGTAATTAGACCAGGAGGGTCGCAAGTGATGTTACCTTTGACGCGCGCCGATCAAGTCCCAGAGGTCTTCAGGGGCTTCAGGGCCTTCTTCTTTCCGAATCTGAAACAAAGAGGGACAGCACACGATTTGTGTTAATGGCGTTGCTGTTAGTGACAGCAAACACAATCATGCACAGCTTGACACCAACATTTTTGCCCACCCCACCAGCCTCTCTCTCTCTCTCTGTATTTGACTAGAGAAGTAATTCCTTTGATGCTGTTGCCCGACTTTGATGAATCTCTTCGACCAAGACTCGCTTGAAATTACTTTACTAATGGAGAATAATATTTCGCATAAATTAAAAGATGTAAAAAAAATATGATTTTTTTTTATTTATCAAAAGAGAAGAAATTTCTATTAAAATAATGAAGTTAAATATTGTAGATAAATACTTCATTTGATCTATTCAAGTGTCAATATAATTTTTCTCTTCCTTAATTTGTCCTACTAAAGCTCAAAGGGGTTTTTGACATTTGATATAATCAAAGTAAGGAAAATGAGGATGCAAGTAGGGATGAAACGATACGAGTAAATACAAGTACTTACTCGATACTTTTCTTTTCGATACCAAGTACTTTTGGAATCGATACTTTGGAATAGAGTACCAAGTAAGTATCGGTCAAAAATACTCGTATCGATACTCGGTCCATGTACGCGATGATTAGTTACGTAGGTCGGAAGAACATTTATGTAGATTTGTTCTTATTAGAAATAAGTGGAATGGTTGGTACCGCTGTATTTTAATTTTTATTATTGGAGTATTCAACAGGGAAACATCTTGAAAAATTATTATTTTTGGATAGTACATCTAAAACTGAATATTTTTTTTAGTCGTCGTTGTTTTTTTTTTTAAGAAGTTGTTATTTTATGGTTGTGGAGATTTAATCAAGATTCTCAGGGACTTTTCAGCCAGGAGATTAAATAAAAAAAAATTTTAAATATTCTATTTGCCGGCATTTCGGTCGCAAAATCCCAACCTTCATCAGGGCGAATATTGACGATTATACACGATCTTAGGTATTTTAATATTCATTGAAATTAAATATACATATATTTATTTTTACTTTGATTTGTACAAAAATATTATAATACTTGGAGGTCTCCGATGATGAAGCTCATGATTGGCGACCGAAACGTCAGTAAATAGAAATTAAATAAAAGATTTTTATTTAATCTCCTGGCTGCAAAGTTCCTGCGAATCTTGATAATATAGGCCCTAAGTACTTACTGCTGTTTTTGCTTCTTTTTAATTGTACGAAAAAATTGACCGATACGATACTGACGATACGATACCGACCGATACTTTTCAATCGATACCGAGTAGGTACTCGATACTCTGCGACCGATACCAGTATCGAGTAAAAGTATCGATACCTCGGTGGTATCGTTTCATCCCTAGATGCAAGTGCAAAACTTGTTTTTTTTTTTTGTGTCTTTTTTACTTTTTTAGATTAGGAATAACACAACCACATTCATTCTATTTATCAATTTTTCTTGAATTTATTCACGTAAAATCATGTAGCTGCTGATGCAATTTATCGTCAGTAAATACCGCTAATATTTTATTAGAAATTGTCAATTATAACGAAATATCTTTAGTAAAACATAATTCTAATGCTAATCGAATAATAACTTAATAATATATGTGATTAATAATAAAATATCAAAAATTCATTCTCAAAAATTATATAATAGGCTAACAAAATTTTAGCAAGGAAAATTTAAACAATCAACTTGCTCAGGGGTCCATATCTTGTGGGTAGGGATACGGTATCGAAAAAAAGTATCGATACTTGTACTAGGGCTGGACGGTAATGGATTTTCATTACCGACCTCGATAATGAAAAAAAAACCGGTTTTTCTCGAAAGTCGTTTTTTTTTGCGGAACCAAAATTTTTCCCAGGCCGAAAAAATATTTTACCTTTTTTTTAGAGAGCCAATTTTTTGCCGAAACATTTTTTTTCCCCCGCGGAACCAAAATTTGGTTTGCCGCCGCGGAACATTTTTTTCTCGCCGAACCAAAATTTTTTACCGCCCAAAAAAATAGGTTTTTACCGACTTTCGAAAAAAAACCGGTTTTTATCGAATTAGAGGTTCGTTACCGCGTTTTCGGTAAAAAAATTTTACCGGTTTTTACCGGTAAACCGGTTTACCGTCCAGCCCTAACTTGTACTTGGTATCGTATCGAAAGGCAAGTATCGATACCATAAAGTATCGGGAGAAAAGTATCGATACCACTAAGTATTGAGTATTTTTTTAAGTATGAGTATTTTTCCTTTTTTACTTTCTCTTACCCTATATTTTTAAGTCTTTTTGGCATCTTAGGCTACTGACGTCTTTCAAAGGGCCCAACCGAAGATCAATGGGGTATAGTGGTGTGCCATTTTCCTCAAAGTAATGAGCACCAGGAGGATGGGACTTTCTCAACCAAAATACGGATTTCACAAAAAAGTCTGTCCAATTTCACTGGTCGACAAAAATGAACTTTTTATCTTTCACAAGAATAAAGATAAAGATATGAGATTCTAGAAGTATTTTTCATAAATTCAAATATCATTTCAGTTTTTTCCCATCAGGCACAGTTTTAGATTTAGAGATAGAGGGAAAAATAAATTTTAATAGAAAATGTGCTCTAAACGGCTCTTATTTTGAAATTTCAAGATTTCTTTAAGACGATAAAAATATGCAGATATAGTTTTAATACATATAAAGTTTCAGCCCAATAATTTAGACGTGCCGTGCCCTAAACTGCTAAAAAATTTAGAAAAATCGAATTTTTTAAGTTTTTTAAAAAATCTTGAAAATTCAAAATAAGAGCCGTGTTAGAGATCATTTTCTATTAAAATTTATTTTTTTCTCTATCTCTAAAACTGTGCCTGATGGAAAAATTCTAACTACATATCTGAATTCAGTATAAAAAATTGTACGACTTACTTTTTTATTTATATCGAGAGAAAAAAAAAATAGAAAAGAATATGCGATATTCTTTGGCAGAATCGTAATCAAAATATTTGTCTAACTTTTAAAGTCTATATGGCCTAAGATTCCTAAAAAAAAGAAAAAATATTTGAATGAGTACTTTTCATTCGATACCGGCAATCAAGTACTCATATGAGTAAAGTATCGAAAAAAAAGTATCGAGTAAAAAAAATACTAGTATCGAAACAAAAGTATCGATACCAGTAAGTATCTAATTAGAATGTAATCACTTCTGATGATGACAAGAAATTGTCGAAATACGTATCAAGTGTTAATTTTTAATTAATAAAACCTTTGAAACAAATAACCTAGTGTTTAATTTATATATTTAATTTTAATCGAGTAAAAATACTAAATTTTATTTTATTAAATTCATTTATAGGAAACAATTTATTTCGAGAACGATTTGTGGGCGGAGAGAGGTTGTCTACCCCGATGTCGAGATTTTGATGGAGGTCCCCTGAATTCAAATAAAAAGTGGTTTTCGTCTGTCTGTCTGTGAGTCTGTCTGTGTGTCTGTGAACAAAATATCTTAAGAACCAAAAGAGCCAGGAGTTTGAAATTTTATATTTAATTTGAAGATTTAAAGTGGCTGTTGTATTTAAACAGTAGATAGGAAAGGAGAATGCAGCCAGGTAATAAGTCTTTCCTCTCTGTTAAGGAAACTGTTTCCTTAACAGAGAGTTTAATTTCGTGGAGACTTATTACCTGGCTGCATTCTCCTTTCCTATCAACTGATTTTATATTTAAGTTAGCCCCTGGATTCTTGTCAAAAATTCGATGTCGAGATTTTGATGGATCTTCACGTTTTGAGGTCCCCTGAATCCAAAAAAGTGGTTTTCGCGACATGGTCTGTCTGTCTGTCTGTCTGTGTGTGTGTCTGTGTGTGTGTGTGTGTTCAATTTTAAGCATGAAGGAATTGAGCTATGAGGCTGAAATTTTATATTTAAGTTAAACACCCCGCAGGACCGGAAAAATAAGCTTTTAATCAAAATCGGCCAAAGAGTACTAGCACTTTACTAATGTACTTTTTCAGTTTTTTTCGATTTTCTCAAAATTCGCTCTAACGATTTTGATTAAAATTCAAAAATCAATTATTTTTTAGATGCTCTTTCAAATGTATATTCTCGTTTTGCCCTCAAAATTGTTTGAAGCACACTTTACTCTTGTGCTTCATACAGTGGCGGATTAATGCCATTTTGTCGGGGGGGGCGGATTTTTTTTATTTTTTTTTATTTTTTTTATTTAAGGACTTTGACGGCATCTATGGCCATTTAGACCCCTTTCCTATTTATTTAAATTGATTGGTAACAAATTCAATTGAAATTAAAGAGCGGAAATCATAATTTCTTTAGATTACTAGTTTTTTTCAACTTTGTGAATGCCCTCGGGGCATGGCGTAGAGGTTAGCGTGCTAACCTCATATACCAAACGTCGCGGGTTCGGACCCCAGGCAGTCCGATGATTTTATTTAAGCCAATTGGATACCAAATGGCTTAAATAAGAATGCCTGGACCCCATATATGTATATTTATTAATAACGGATATCGTAAAAAGTCTTATATGGCCTGAGTTGCCGAAAAGACTGTGTGAATGTGTGTGTGAGTGTGAGTGTGAATGAGAAAAAAGTGTGAATGTTTAAAAAAAAAAAAAAAAAACTTTGTGAATTTCTTCTCGGGGGGGGGGGGGGGGGCGATCGCCCCTTTAATCCGCCCCTGGCTTCATATGAAAGACAGGAGAAATGGTTGCCATGGTAACAAAATATAAATATTTTCCCATACTTATAAATTTTACATCTGAATTCAAATATTCCCTACTGCCGGGAACTAAATATATGTCGACACAAAAAATCTGGTGTGACACGCACAGTACACAACTTTCGATTACCGAAGGTAAGAGAAGTTGTGTGCTATGCGCCAGCACACCAGATTTTTGTAAATTGTTACATTTTATTTTAGTCTTGATAATATGTAACACTTGAATGAATAAACATAATCAATCACCATTTGTATTAGTGGAATTTCAATTTAATTTCCAGAATTTTATCAACTTATTGGTTGTCAATTCGAAAAAAAAAAAATACATATGTAAAAGCACAACTTTCTGTATTTGGTATAGAAATTTGATGGCCATTCCTAATAAAGAAAATTGCAAAATGCAAATAAGTTGTATTATTTGAGTACCTGTCGAGATAACCCGCAGCAGCAAGCAAGCATTAACATGGACTAAGCAGCCGATATGTTAATTAGACGATAAGGCAACGATGGCGGTTGCGTTTTGCCGGCAACGCATCGCGAATGGCGCTATCTTCGAGAACAATGACGTCACGCTTGATTGAGTCCGCAATAATTATCGCTCGACACTGCGAATCCTGTTCCATTAAGCCCATTGAACTAGCTTTGGGCTTGACTTGGTCTTGGGAGGGAGATTTTCTTTTTTTTCTCACCAATTCATTCGGTGTATCAAACACAGAGAGAGAAGAGCGAGTTGGAGAGACTTAATCGAGCTTTCCTCCTTCGTACTACATGTTTCATTGTTGGGATTGGGCGACCAAGTTCGTTCGTTAATGGCCAATCTATATAATGAGCATTAAGCATTCTCACAATTGTTTCTAACCCAAGTGTTTAACCAACCGTGTATTTCATAAATATATACGAGTTATCTACAAATGTCATTTCTATGCGAATTAATTAATGCATAGATATTGAACATTATCTTATAATTATTATTATTATTAAAGCTGCTAGCAGCGAGTGCCAACCCATCTTTGGGGAAAAAATTTGCTATAGGTTAGGCAAGTGACTGTGTCTCATTAAATTTGTCGTATGAAAGTTGTGTGCTACACCAGAAATATATATACTGGTATTTAGTTTCAGATAATATAATACATTAGAACAAACAGGCGGGCCTGGTAAAAAGAAAGACCAACAGCCGCCAAGATCTACGTAAACATCTTCTAAATAGGCGAGTGGTCAAAGATAAGCAGTTGAACGCCCACCAGAAGCCATCAGTGAAACCACGTTTTCAACAAAAAAAAAAATAGAATCAGAGGCACAGGCGGGGGGGGGGGGCTGTCCGCCCCTCTTTGAGAGGCCCCGGAGCCCTCAGAGCGCGGCAAAATCGAAAAAATTTAGATAAAATAAAATTATTGAAAATCTGTCTTTGAGAGGCCCTGGGGCCCTCAGGACTCGCCAAAAACCCAAAAACGTACACAGTTTTAAGGTCCCCAGAATCAAAAAAAGTGGTTTTCTCGACATGGTCTGTCTGTGTGTGTGTGTGTTCAATTTTAAGCATGAAGAAATTGTGCTACTAGGTTGAAATTTTATATTTAACTTCGGCGCCCCTCTGAGGCGTGATAAATAAGCTAAAAGTACTTTACTATGTAATTTTTTAGTTTTTTCGATTTTCTCAAATTTCACTCCAACGATTTTGATCAAAATTCAAAAATCAATTATTTTTTAGATGGTTTTTTAAAATGTATATTCTCATTTCGCCATTGAAATCTTCTGAAGACCACTTTACTCTTGTAATTCATATGAGAGCCAAAATGTTTGCCATGGTAATCAAAATCTGGTGTGACTGGCGCACAGCACACAACTTTCTCTTACCTTCGGTAATCGAAAGTTGTGTACTGTGCTTGTCACACCAGATTTTTTGTGTCGACATGTATTTAGTTTCCGACAGTATGGTACATTCGATTTTCAAGATGTAAAATTTATAAGTATGGCAAAATGTTTATATTTTGTTACCATGACAACCATTTCTCCTATCTTTTCTATGGAGTACAAGAGTAAAGTGCCCAGCTAGCAGAACCTCGTCAAAATGACGTCCGAAATTGGTCATAACTGGTCAAAAGACGTCAAATGACTAATTAAAACCTAAAATAAAACGTCTTTTTTTGTAACGTCTTTAAAACGTGCAAAATATCACATTATAAAGATGTACCGATCAGGTACCGATCACGACACTTATTATTACTTTCTCTTACCTCCATATTTTTATTTTAATACGCATGCGCACACATTTCGCGCATGCACATGCATTTCGCGCATGCGCAACTGTTAGCACACACAAAGGATCGTACCGGTTCAGTTAGTGAGTAAAGTATTAAAATAAAATATCGATATAGGTACTAATTAAAATTAAAAATTGAATAATTAAATCTCTCAATTATTATTTTATAATTAGTCATATATATATTAAATTTCAACTTTCCTATTTTTTGTCATTTATATGGATAGAGAAGAGATGTATTTAACTGTTATTTGCTAAAATAATGTGTTTTATAATTATATTATTAATACAATTTAATTTTATATGTGAGTTTGTTTCTCATTTTATTTATCCATCAGATTATAAAAAAGGTCAAAAAAAAGTCACGGAATCACGTTTTTTTGACGTTTCAAAATGTCGTCATCGGTCTGTGACATTAGTCCGTGATTTTTAGGTCATTTTGACGTCAAAAATTGGTCAAAAAAAAGTCACGGAATCACGTTTTTTTGACGTTTCAAAATGTCGTCATCGGTCTGTGACATTAGTCCGTGATTTTTAGGTCATTTTGTCGTCAAAACATAACGTCATTTCTGGTCATCTCTGACCAGTTCCGACGTCATTTTGACGGGTCTCTGCTAGCTGGGTGGTCTTCAGAAGATTTCAATCACAAAATGAGAATATACATTTTAAAGAGCAACTAAAAAAATAGTTGATATATGAATTAAAAAAAAAAAATCGTTGGAGCAAATTTTGAGAAAATCGAAAAAACTGAAAAAGTGCATCAGTAAAGTACTAGTACTTTTTGGTCGATTTGTTCAAAAGCTTCCTGTCACGTCCCATGGGGTGCCTAACTTAAATATAAAATTTCAACCTCCTAGCTCTTTTCGTTCTTGAGATATTTTGTTCACAGACACACACAGACAGACACACACACAGACAGACACACACACAGACAGACACACAGACAGACCATGTCGCAAAACCACTTTTTGGATTCAGGGGACCTCAAAACGTGAAGATCCATCAAAATCTCGACATGAATCCAATACTTTCTCTCTATATATATATTACATATACATAGGTAAGAGAAAGTAAAAATATAAATATTGTATTTTCCCATACTTATAAATTTTACATCTTGAAATTCCAATGTACCGTACTGTCGGAAACTAAATATATGTCGACACAAAAAAATCTGGTGTGACAAGCACAGAACACAACTTTCGTTTACCGAACGTAAGAGAAAGTTGTGTGCTGTGCGACACTCATACCAGATTTTTCTAAAAAAGTTAGTCCCCTCGAAACCCCGAAATCTCTTACATATTTTATTTTTGTGACTTCTCTTAGAATTTTCATATATGCATTGTAGAGCAGTGCATTCCAAATTTATATTAAAATTATTTAATCTAATGACGCCCCCTTCCCTCCCCCCTCCCCATTTTATAAAATAACACAAACACAAAAATTTTTATTTCAAAAAAATTAATTAATTCAAACTAAGGCAAAGAAAAAAAAAATTTTTTTCTGTGGACATACGCGTATATTAATTTACGGCGATATATTAGAATTTAAGATGTAAAATTTAAATACTTGGGAAAATATTTATATTTTGTTATGATGGCAAACATTTTACCTATCTTTCCTATTAAGTACAGGAGTAAAGTGTGCTCCAAAAGATTTCAATGGCAAAATAAGAATATAAATTTTTAAAGAGCATCAAAAAACTAATTGATTTTTTAATCAAAATCGTTTGAAACGAATTTTGAGAAAATCTGAAAAAGTACATCAGTAAAGTACTAGTGCTCTTTGAGCGATTTTGTTCAAATGGTCCGTGTCAAGTGCCAGGCGCTAACTTAAATATAAAAGTTCAACCTCGTAGCTCAATTCCTTCATGCTTAAAATTGAACACACAGGCGGATCATGGGTCTTTCTGTTTTTCCGTTACAAACGACAAAGACAGACCGTGTTGCGAAAACCACTTTTGGATTCAGGGGACCTCAAAACGTTTATAACCATCAAAATCTCGATATCGTATTTTTGACATGAAACTAATAATTTAACTCTATATATTAACCATTATAGGTAAGAGAAAGTAAAACTCTTGATTTACAATAACAACTACTCATCGATCCACGGTCCCGTGAATGTACTGACGAAGCTGTACATAATTGTGTGAAACATTTTTATATCTCACCCATTTCATATGTACTACATGTTGTTTATATGGCTCTTCGGTTATTGATATGTGAACAAACAGGGTTATTTATTATTATAATTATAATTACGTTTATTATAATTATATTTATTATTATATATAATTATAATTATTAATTTATTTTAATTATTTACATTAATTTTATAAGTTATAATGATATATCAGAGACCAAGGGCGGTCTTAGACTTACATTTTGGGGGGGGGGGGGGGTCACTGATTTTTTTTTTTTTTTTTTAAACATTCACACTTTTTTCTCATTCACACTCACATTCACACAGTCTTTTTCGGCAACTTAGGCCATTTAAGACTTTTAACGATACTCGTATGTTTTAATAAATCTATTGGGGGGTCAGGCATTTCTATTTAAGCCATTTAGTATCCAAATACCTTAATTAAATATCCCTCTCCTCTATACACAAAAATATTTTTAAAATACCGTATATCCCTGAACCCCAAGAGATCAGAGCCTCACAAAGAGAAATTTTCATTAATTTTTTTTTTTTTTTTTTTTATCTAAATTTTTCCGTTTTTACTTGAGCCCTGAGGGGGCCCTGGGGCCTCTCAAAGAGAAATTTTCATTAAATATTTTTTTATAAATATATGGGGGCCTATGCCAGCTTGGGGCCTGGGGCGGACCGCGACCTCCGCACCCCCCCCCCTCGGTACGCCACTGCGTCAGTAATCTCTGATAGAATGGGTTCGGCGGCGTAGTTAGTAGCGTGCCTGCCTTGTATACCAAAGGACGGGGGTTCAGATCCCAGGCAGTCCGATGAATATTTATTTAAATTATTTGGATACCAAATAGTATAAATAAATGTGCCTGGACCCCAATAAATATATATTAATCAAATATGAGTATCGTTTAAGTCTTAAATGGCCTAAGTTGCCGAAAAGATTGTGTGAATGGGAGAGTGAGTGGGAAAAAAGTGTGTGTTAAAGAAAAAAACAAGATTTGACCCCCTTGACCCCCCTCTGGGACCGCCCTTGTCAGAGACAGATTCAGAGATAAAAACTAAAATCTAATAAAAATGGCCGCCTAAATGTTAGGTTATGTTGAAAAACCCGTGGCCCGTCACTCTCGCCTATCTTACATGCATGAAAGATCTCAGGCCTGCGAGAAATGGAAAAAAACCCGCGGGTTTACACCACACACGCACAGGTGAAGTCCGCGGGTGGGTTTGTTGGCGGGCGCGACCTGCACGTTAGTGAGCGACAGACAGGCCATGGTCGACAAGTCAGTCCCGTGGGTTAAACCCTCGGGGACTGATCTGCGGGTATGGCCCGTCAAAAATAACCGTTCGTGTATGGCCGGCTATTGACGTCCAGTCTCTAAATGGATGCTTTAAAAAAGATTTAGATTTTGGAAAAATTCTTCATTCTAATAGGATTATTAATTAATTATGTGCGCCAGTTTTTGGAGATTTATTTAAAAGAACTGGGGATTTATTGAAGGCAAAGGTTGGAACCACTAGTTGCTGATTTGCCTGGGAAATAAATAAATTTACCCTCTTCTTCTTCCTTCCTCGAGCGTACAGTGTATATCAATAAGAATATTATTTTTTAATAAAATTTATTTAAAACGAGCGCGTAAAATTTTAAAATAAATTAGGATCCTGAAACGGGCGAAAACTACCCTTATTGACTGGTTAGAAAGGGGTTGGAGATGATTCCCCATGTGTCCACCAGGTAGCAGCTCTATATGCGCCGGGGTTTGATTAGGAAAGCCACCAACAGAATGCGTCCCAGTCGTCTAACCTCTATAGGGTGTTTAGAAATAAATTTCAGATTTGAATGTTATTACAAAATTGTAATTAAAAATTTTTTTTTGAATTTATATGAAACTTACTTAATTGTAGGATGGAGGTAAAATAATTTTTTTTTCTTACTCATTAGTATCATCTCCATCCGACAATTTAAGTAACTTTTACATAAATACTTCCTTGGGTAATTATGGTAATAAGAAAATATCAATTAAATAATAAAAGGAACTTTTTCGACACCTAAGGCCATTTAGACCCCGTCCGAATAAATTGGGAGACAATATGGTTTAAATATATTTTTCTTGCTCAGGGTAAAACTTAAATAATATTTAGAACCCGCCCATCATTGGCGTGTACAGGGGGAGGGAGTCAGTCAAGTCCTTTGGTCAAATCCTTCGCGAAGACAAAAAAATATTGATTATTTCTAATAAATGAATTTAATAAAATAAATTTCGCCCTCGGGCCTTGGTGTAGTGGTTAGCATGCTGCTCTTCTGTACCAAGGGTCACGGGTTCGCATCCTGTTTCATGCGACATTTATTTGAATTGGATTGACTACCAATCCAATTGAAGTAAATTGAAATTAAAAAATAAATAAATAAATTTCACATTTTACTTTCTCTTACCTCTATATATATGTTAATATATATATAGAGAGAAAGTATTGGATTCATGTCAAAAATTCGATGTCGAGATTTTTGATGGATCTTCACGTTTTGAGGTCCCCTGAATCCAAAAAAAGTGGTTTTCGCGACATGGTCTGTGTGTGTGTGTGTGTGTGTGTGTGTGTGTGTGTGTGTGTGTGTGTGTGTGTCTGTCTGTGAACAAAATATCTCAAGAACGAAAAGAGTTAGAAGGTTGAAATTTTATATTTAAGTTAGGCACCCCCATGGGACCTGACACGAAGCTTTTGAACAAAATCGACCAAAAAGTACTAGTACTTTACTGATGCAATTTTTCAGTTTTTTTCGATTTTCTCAAATTTGCTCCAACGATTTTTTAAAAATTCAAAAATCAATTATTTTTTAGATTCTCTTTAAAATGTATATTCTCATTTTTGTGATTGAAATCTTCTGAAGACCACTTTACCTTTTGTACTCCATAGAAAAGATAGGAGGAAATTGTTGCCATGCTCTTAGCCAAGTCACACCAGATTTTTTATTTTCAATTTTAATATTGGTTCTTTTATTTTCTCTTGCTAAAATTAAATTTATATTCGACTTTTTAATAGAATACATATTTGTTATTTTATAATACATTACGTTGTTGTAAATCACACCTACATATTTTATCACAATTGAGATTGGGGAGTCCAATTTTAGCGTGGGAGAGTTGGGGGATGGCCTGGAACAACCCCCTTCCCCTCCTCCTCGAACTTTGACTGAATTAAGAGAGTTTGTGATTTGATTTGATTTTATTTATAAATGTATTTTAAAATAAGTTTCTCCAAGTGTCTTGATTACGCTAGTTCAGTGGTTCCCAACCTTTTTTGACCCATCGCCCCTTTCTGGAGGTTGACTAACACCTATCGCCCCCTTTACATTTTCATTGTATGCTAATTTTAATTTGAAGTGTAAATAATAAAGCAGTTTTATTATTTTAAACAATTTTATTACCGTAGGTCTATATACAGGGCCGCAATTGACTTGACGGGCCCGGGGCTACTCATAATATCACGGCCCCCACCCCCCAAAAAAAAACTTAGTTTTTTTTTAGTATGTATTAGACTATTGTGGCCTTCATGCCCAACACTTTTACACAGTTTTTGACACAACTTTTGAAATAGTTATACATAGCTTACAATATTTATTTAAATAAAGTTATATAAAATTTTTTCAAAATTTCCTAAACAAAGAGTTACAATAATTTATCGAGAACAGAGGATTTCGGGGGAATCTGGGGGGTATGGAAAATTTTTTGAAAATTAGCCACTGAAATCTGCGTTTTTAGCTATTCTGAGTCGTGAAAAAGATCAAACTTGATTTATCTTGGGCGCCCTCTTGCTAAAATTAAATTTATATTCGACTTTTTAATAGAATACATATTTGTTATTTTATAATACATTACGTTGTTGTAAATCACACCTACATATTTTATCACAATTGAGATTGGGGAGCCCAATTTTAGCGTGGGAGAGTTGGGGGATGGCCTGGAATAACCCCCTTCCCCTCCTCCTCGAACTTTACCCTGAATTAAAGAGTTTGTGATTTGAATTGATCCCCCCTTATTTATAAATGTACTCCTTAAAATAAGTCTCTCCACGTGGGGGTCCCCCGGTTGGCATTACGCTAGTTCACTGCCCCTATTTAAATAAATTTATTTTGAACATTAAAAAATGAAATACATGGAAATTATAATAGGACACTTAACCCTAGTCCAATTATGCTTTCGTGTTAGGAGACACTCGTCGTAGTAATTCGTAATTATTTTATTTTCAATCTACAACTTCTCACATTTTATATTTATTTCCAAGTAAACTTATACCTGGTCTTTTTTTTGTAGTACAAAGAAGGTGAGGAAGCCTGGTACATCCATAATTGAAAAGGGATTCTTATTAGCATCCCTCCAAAGAGGAAGGAGTATCATAGCAACTCATCCTTAACCAAAGGAATCCATATTCCAATTCCAAGAAATATCTGATTTTTATATGTATAAGCCTTTGTAATGAAAAATAAATACTTGAAAAGAAGACAAAGTTAGAAATTGAATAAAAAGATTTCCGAGAAAATGATAGATGATTGCTACGGTAAGAGTAAAACAGACAAAAGTAAAAATGGTCTTTATACTGTATTAAGCCTGCAAGGGTGAACTCTTCGTTAAAACGTAAATTTCTATTAATATTAATATTTCTATTATATTATAACTAAAGAACCCCTGGAACAAGGCCTATCAAGTTAATTGCACTGCGGCAGTATAGAGGTTGTATGATCACTTCAGAAGATTCTCTCAACCTTTATTTTCTAGATCAGAGGTCATTTCTTTTTATTTTTTATATTTTAATAAAAATAAATGCTCAAATGCTATTGTAAAAAAAAATCTGGTAGAATTGGATAGAAGAAATCTACTTGGAAATAATTATACACTGGGAGAAGTTAGAGATGGAAAATAAAATAATTACGAATTATTACGACGAGAGTATGTCTCCCAACACGAAAGCATGACGCCAGCTTATCAACACTTAAAATTTTTAGTATCAATTTTCTAAATATTATAGATAAAACAGAATAAAAGCGAAACTAATGGTCAACGCCTGAAATATAGGCAACCGGTATTACGTCCCTGGCTATTTGGTTGCGTGATTCGAAGGGAATAAATGAAATTGAGAATCTTGATTAGAAGTGGAAAAGAAGTGGTAACCACATTAAAAAACCGATGTTGCCACAAAATTAGATAATTTTTTTAAATATCTTTTTTTTTTTTTTTTTTTTTTTTTTTAAACATTTACACTTTTTTCACATTCACACTCACACTCACACTCACACACACATTCACACAGTCTTTTCGGCAACTCAGGCCATTTAAGACTTTGACGATAACCGTTGTAATGAAATATATCTATTGGGGGTTCAGGCATTTTCATTTAAGCCATCTGGTATCCAAATGGCTTAAATAAAATCATCGGACTGCCTGGGTCCGAACCCGCGACGTTTGGTATAGGAGGTAGGCACGCTACCTACTACGCCAAACTCGGGGGCTTTAAATATCTTTTCTTTCTTTATATATATAATTCTTCTGTACGTGTGTATGTGACTGAACTCCTCCTAAACGACTGAACCAATTATGATGAAATTTTCTGTGTATGTTTGTGAGAATCCCGACATGTTTTGTTTCACAAATAACAATAAGTTAATGAGTAATTAACCGTTAAAATAAGAAAAAATAAAAATTAGGAGAAAGGGTTGCCACGGTAACAAAATATAAATATTTACCCATGTTTACGATTTGTTATTTATTTACATTTTGAATTCTAAAATATCGGCGTAAATTTTTTGTTTGTGTATCGGTAGAGTCCCGGAAGGGATATAATTCACAAAAGACCTTAAGTTCATGAATAATTAACCGTTAAAATAATCTCTATATATAAAAATGAAAAGGGAAAAATGTATGTACCGGTATGTATATAAGTAGGCGAGCAAGGGGGTCCAGGGGGCGCAGCTAGATGGAAAGCCCCGCCGAAGGCGGGGCTTTGCGTCTAGTCTATTTATATAATTCGTTAATGTCCGTCTGTCACGCTCTATGTGGAATTTTTAAAACGAAATTTTTTATGCTTAAAGGAGACCTACTAGGGATTACAGGAAAATTATTTTCATTCCAAAATTCCTATAACTTTTTGAATACGATTTCTCTCATAGGAAAGGTATAGAGAAATATTTATGTATTCTTTGCATTTGTGTATTCTATGAATGTAAATAAATCCTGGAGAAGTAAGTGAAAGCTGTTCGAAACCTCAACAACAAGGACATAGGACAAATTTACGAATTTATTTATCCATTCCTTAAGAAAATTAAATCGAAGCTTATTAGAATTAATTGACAAAACTCCATTTACACAGAGAAATATCAAAGTTGGCATATTTTTCAAATGTCAATATACAAATATTTAATTTATAACCAAATAAAAAAAATTTGTTTTGAAAATTCTAAGTGTATTTTTTTCCCGAAGTAAAAAAAATCATTAAAAAAAAAAAGTTAAAGGCGAAGAAGTATGGAAGAGAAGGAAAAAAAAAAGAAGAAAAGACGAAAGGGAAAAAAAAATTGTTAAGTTCTGTTGAAGAATGAAAAAGTTGTATCATTTCGCAAGCTGTCAGATGCAGGTAAAACGGGCGAGGGCTCTCCTCTCTCTCTCTCTCTCCTTCTCTTCTATATACACACACATTCAGAGATTTGCTTGCTTCTAGGACGAGAGAGAGAGAGAGAGAGGGAGGAGAGAGACCTCCCACCATCCTTGGCAAATGGATAACGGACCACGCTAAAGTCGGCCCTATTTATTATGCTTCGTCAAGCGATAATAAGACACCATCCCCAGCAATTAGTTCAAATTGATTGTTTTCCTCTCCTTTTGCTAGAATGGCCTGTCTCTAAGTGTTATCAAAGAAATTACGTTTATATTTAATCATTAAAAAAAGATTATTTCGTTGATTTGATTTGAATATCCAAGGAAATAAATATTTATGATATTTTCTAAAATGCAACGGCCTGAAATTCACGATTCATTAGTATTCGATGCCGATGAGAAAAGTGGCTGTTCAACGAATAAATAAAATTAAAAAGAAAGGATGCTAGCCAAACAGGAGAGCCTCTATCAAATGAAAATCCCAATAAAAGAAAACATTTCGGCTTTAAATAAATAACGCCATCATATTTGTATTTTTTTTTTACACGTCATTGGTATGGTTGTTATTGTCTTAATTGTATGTACAGTTAGGGACAATATTAAGTCCCACACATGCGTTTATTACATTGTTTTTAAAAAAATATTATATATTTTTTAATGGAAACTTGCATGATTCAAACCTAGAAAATTTCTAACATAGATTTTCTAAAAACAATGAAATAATCACAAATAGAAAACGCATGGGTGGGACTTAATATTGTCCCTCTCTGTACTAATATCCCTATTTGTACAGTGTTTTTCTATCATTTTTATTTATTTGTATTTCTGCTACACATTAATCTTTTGTAACATTTTACCTATATAATTTTTTTTGTAAAAATGTTGTATATAAAAAAATTAAAAAAAGTTATTATGTATTATCATATACAAAATTAGAGTCGGGAGGAATAAAACCAGCGTTGTCGAGCACCTTTACACTTTTATTTTAAGCAGAAGTTTCGGTAACCATAATGGTTGCCATCTTCAGTGCCAATGAAAGTTTTTTAAGGTGTCCCTGTCATATATGATAATATTGCATAGTATAGAAGGCATCAGCCTGGAGCGCTCGGCAAGTACTACTTCCTTTAAAAAACTTTCATTGGCACTGAAGATGGCAACCGTTAGGGTTACCGAAACGTCTGCTTAAAATAAAAGTGTAAAGGTAATCGATAACGCTGGTTTTTATTCCTCCCGACTCCAATCTCACATACCCAACATATACAAAATTATATATAAAATATGTACATAAGTTCTTGTATGCTCGTCAGATTATATGGTCAAGTATCAAATGTGTTATTTATTGAGACTTATATTCTCATAAGAATGCTCAGTGGCCCACATCTTGTGGGTACTTGAATAGCGACCAAGAGCTACCCGAGCTGGGACTGGCAGTCCTTCTGTTCTTTACATGTCTGTCCCTTCCTAGAAGGGACAGGGGGTCAAACCGTGCGACGGGCCGACCTGTTCTATTACTTCTGGTCACAAAAAACTCATTCCGCCGACCCCGCACTCCGAGAATAAGGCTAGGAAACAAGAAGATTCTCATAAGAACTAACGATGGCATTATTTAATTAAGGCAGAAACGTTTTCTCTTATTGGGATTTTCATTCGATATCCTTTTTGGCTGACATCCTCTCCTCTTAATTTTCGTTAAATAATCTTCTTTGTTACATTTTTTTTTTTTTTTTTTAGTTCCGTGAATTATTTTTTTTTATAGGCGTATCTATACATAAGATGTGTTTAAAATTTTTATATTTTTTTTATTTTAATTGTTTCATAGTTAATCTATATAGACGGGAAGTAAATTAGTCTCTTGAAATTATTAAATAAGCCAATCTCAAACTGAGTACAGAAGAAATTAATCAAAATTCGTTATATTTTTAGTAGTCAAACACGTACCATGGGGAACATAAACATTTGCACCCTGAGCAATTTGAAAGACGCCTACTGTTAGGCAGCCCAATTGACTCACCACTACATATGCAGTGTCTGTGTGAATTTACCTGAGGTAGGGGTTCTGAGGGTCTTTTAGGATAGACCATAAACCATCCCTTTGGACAATAAATAAATTTTAAATAAAGAATTTGCGAATTCCTCTTCTAGACACCGAAAAAAAACTTAAATTCAATTTTTAGCTTTTAATGTTTGCTTTTGTTTCATTCGTAGGGCAAAAAAAAAAAAACTCAAAATGTGTGTACTTTTTTCAGTTTCTCGCTTATATCTCTTAAACTAAGCATATTTTGTGCACTCCCCCATAATAAATTAGAAAGAGTATAAAATTTGGTTGATAAAACGAATTTTCAGACCAAATATTAACCGAGATTCGGCTGATCAAAGTTTCTTTTTTTCATTTCGAGATACTTTTGGACTTTTTCAGTTTTTCGCTTATATCTCGGAAACTAAACATATTTTGTGAATTTTAATACATAATAAAGTTATAGAGCATTAAATTTGCTAAGATTGGGTTAATAAATCGAATATTTAGACCCAATATTAACCGAGATACGGCCGATTAAAGTTAGACCAAGTTCCTCGAAATGTAAAACAAATAGAAACTTTTTTTGAGACGCTAAATTTTTGCCACCTGCGTAACCAAAAATTTTTATCTTTCTTGGATTGCCGCCCCCTAATATCTGCCGCCTGGGGCACGTGCACCCTCTGCCCCCCCCCCAGATCCGGCCCTGCTCATTAGTATCCCGTACGTATATTACTTTCTCTTATCCTATATATGAAATATATAGAGAGAGAAAGTATTGTTTTTAATTGCATTGAAACACAAACCCTTAATATCCCAATTTAAGTATAAGTAGACTTGAGACACTTTCAAAATGAAGGGCTTATTTATTTATAAATAGCCTTCTGAGAGTCATAGTTGCAAAGTCCAAAATTCAACAATTCGAGAAAAGGGGTTTGAAAGTTTTATATTGATTGGTTGATGTTGAGACTTTTTGCGCGCATCAGCTTTTGAGGGCATTAGCGCCACCCGCCACGGTTTTGAAGAAGCGAAAAGTTTAGTGAAACGTCTTAGATAAATATTACAGCAACATTACAATATTACAAATATCATCGTGATATTATAAAATATAAGTCCATCATAACTCCATCATAATATACCGGTATCAGCGGAAACTAAATATATGCCAACACGAAAAATCTGGTGTAACAAGCACAGAACACAACTTTTGATTACCAAAGGTAAGAGAAAGTTGTGTGCTGTGCGATCAGTCACACCAGATTTTTTTCTTAATAAGAATATTTTAACGCCCGAGATATTATTATAAAGGTCTATAGATATCGGAGAAATTTTATTAAAAATTGGGATAGTAGGCGTCTTTCAAATGGCTCAGGGTGCAAGTTTCGTTCAAAATTTGAAATAAGTTAATTTTTTTTTCCAAATAACAAGATGAAATTAAAAAAAAAAGTTTAAATATTGAGATAAAAAAAAATCTGGTGTGATTGGCGCACAGCACACAACTTTCTCTTACCCTTCGGTAAGAGAAAGTTGTGCACCGTGCTGGTCACACCAGATTTTTTTGTGTCGAGATATATTTAGTTTCCCATAGCACCTTAGTTTCAAACTTGCATTTTAAATGTTGACTGCTTCAAATAAACTATGGTTATTTTTCAAAATTTTAATCTCATATTTGGACATTTTATACACAATATAGAATCGTAAATAAATACAAAATTTCATAAGAATTGGAAAAAAAAATTTTAAATGCGTAAAAAGTTCCAAAGGGGACCCCCTTTTGAATCGAAATTAACATACAAATCCCTATAGGAAATTAACATTAGGCCTATGAGAGAAGGCGGAGAGACAGGCGATAATGTTTGCAAGTGAGAGAGAGAGAGAGAGAGAGAGGGACATATATGTTTTCTTTGAAACAATTAAAGACACAAATAAAATAAAAATAAATGGGAATTTAAATAATAATTGATTTTTAATCTAATAAAAAAGAAAAAGATTTGAATTCGGTTACCATGGCAACCATTTCTATCTTTCCTATGAAGAACAAGAGTAAAGTGGTCTTCAGAAGATTTCAACGGCAAAATGAGAATATACATTTTAAAGAGCATCTAAAAAATAGTTCATTTATGAATTTTAAAAAAAATCCTTGGAGGGAATTTTGAGAAAATCGAAAAAAACTGAAAAAGTACATCAGTAAAGTACTAGTACTTTTTGGCCGATTTTGTTCAAAAGCTTATTTTGAGCGTGTGGGAAGGTACCTAAGTTAAATATAAAATTTCAATCCGGTAGCTCAATTCCTTCTTGCTAAAAATCTTTCCACACATACAGACACACACACATACATACACACACACAGACCAATTTGCGGGACCCACTTTTTTGGACTCAGGGGACCTCAAAACATGTATATCCATCAAAATCTGGACATCGAATTTTTGACATGATCGCAATACTTTCTCTCTCTATATATTTCATATATAGGGTATGAGAAAGTAAAAAGGCTACGCTATATTGCTGAAAAGAGGTGGTTTATGGTCTATCCTAAAAGACCCTCAAAACCCTACCTCAGGTAAATTCACACAGACACTGCATATGTAGTGGTGAGTCAATTGGGCTGCCTAACAGTAGGCGTCTTTCAAATGGCTCAGGGTGCAAATGTTTATGTTCCCCATGGTATATACCAGGTAGATATTCAAAAAATTATTGCCTCTTTGAGATTTATTAATAAGGGTGTGTGAATAAAATATTCCCATATATTGTACGGCTGCCCAATTTCAAAACACAGTAAGAGACAAATTTTTTCAAAATCGATTTATTAGTATTTTTACTAATGGAGTCTTGTGAACATAATTAAATTCAAATTTCTCAAAAATTTGATTTTTTTCTTATAGATAGAATCAATTTCGATAAGTGCATTTTTTTTAATTTGACCATTTAAAAAAAAGTAAGGCTCACATTTGTATAAAATATTTAATATTAATTAGCCATTATTTAATGAATTTTCAATTTAATATAATATTACATAATATGTCATATAAATATAATTTTTAAAAAAATTAATTAGAAAAATATTGTAATTTTTTAATTTTTTTTTCTGTTTATTGTTCATTTATAGATCTAGTTAATAACTTCTTTAATCTGAACCCAGTTAAGACCCAGACCATTGTTCTGTCCCCTAGACTTATCGCCTCGCCCTTCCCTCCTGTGAGAGTCGACGATTCAACATTTTTTATTGTAATAAGTGCAATAAATTTAAAAATAAAAGTGAAAATTTATTTGTTTTCCTATATATTATCATCCTAATATATTATAATAATTAACTGTTAATTTGTTAAAAAATACCATTCAGTGCGGCTAAAAGAAAATATGTTTTATTGGTTTCCTGAAAAATTTTTTGCTTGTCCCCTTACTGTGTTTTGAAATTGGGCAGCGATGTTGTTAAGAAGGATATTTGTGAAAGGATTAAGGGAAAAATAAAACAATTATTTAATAAAATAATCTTTATTCAATATTTAAAAATAGGATGATAGAAGAAGATAAAAAATAATATTAATAAATAATTATTTCTTTGTTTCAGAAGAAGGAGCTTTTAGGAAAAAAAATCCATGTGTCATCATTATTACGAGCAAAGGAAGTCTTTTAGTTGAATTTACCTCGAGCAAGAAGCCAGTCGATTGAATTCATCTCTCTGCTTTTCCTCCATTGCGATTCTATTAGTGAGAATAAAACATCACACGCACTTCATCTCGCTCAATTTAAGAGGTAACTATAATTTGCATATTTCATTTTCATAAGGGGTTAACATTTTATTTTCTCTTACCTATATGTATATGTTAATAGACAAAATCAGGTGTGACTGTCGCACAGCACACAACTTTCTCTTACCTTCGGTAATCAAAAGTTGTGTTCTGTGCTTGTCACTCCAGATTTGTTGTGTCTTTAGTTTTCGACAGTACGGCACAATTGAATTTGAAAAATTTATAAATTATTTGTTTATTTATATTTTGTTACCATGGCAACCATTTCTCTTATCTTTCCTATGAAGTACAAGAGTAGAGAGTGTTTCAAACAATTTTGAGAGAAAAATGAGAATACATATTTGAAAGAGCATCTAAAAAATAATTGATTTTTGAATTTTACTCGAAATCGTTAGAGCAAATTTTGAAAAAATCGAAAAAATTTGAAAAACTACATAAGTAAAGTACTAGTGCTTTTTGGCCGATTTTGATCAAAAGCTTATTTTCACGCCCTAGGGGACTGTCTAACTTAAATATAAAATTTCAACATCCTAGCTCAATTCCTTCATGCTTTAAATTGAACTCAGACAGACACACAGGCATATATAACCACTTTTTTTAATTCAAAACGTGTATATCCATCAAAATCTCGACATCGTATTTTTGACATGAATCCAATACTTTCTCACTACATATATCGACTTTCTAATTAGCAAAGTTCTAATTAGTAAAGTGCCTAACTCTATTTTTGTTTATTTTTCAAGAGAGCCAAAAAAACATTTCATTGTCATTGTTAGAGCCACTGTTAAACATTTTTCGAACTGAAAAATTTGAATTACGCTCTTACGCAGTTGAGGGCAAAAGGAGAACAGTGGCGGCTCGCTAGGGTAGGCAAGGTAGGCAACGCCTACCTTATAAATATACAGATGAAAAATATTTATCAATTTTATTATATTTATTAAGTTTAAAAATTGTTAGTTTCATAAAATAATTACTATATTTATTAATCTCTATATATATAAAGAGAGAACTCACTGACTGACTGACTCACTGACCATCATCGCACAGCCTAAACTGTAAGGCCTAGAAAGTTGAAATTTGGCATGTAGATTACATTTGGGCCCTAGGCGTCATTTAAGAAGCCATTTTTCGAAATTCCAATTTTAAGGGCCCCAAATGGTCATTTATGGGTAAAATTTTGACTTTTACAATAATTTCTAAACCAAAAAAGATATCGATTTGGTTTCTTCGCTAAAACCTTCTTTAGATAAAAATCTAAATTGGGTG
>JAKCPI010006698.1:0-10414 GCA_023213315.1 Euborellia annulipes | reverse complement strand
CCGAACCCGCGAAGTTTGGTATACGAGGTTAGCACGCTAACCTCTACGCCAAGCCCCCGAGGGCAAAATTATTATAATATTACTACGTATTCCAATCCAGTGCCTGCTTGAGGATTTGTTTTACATTCATGGAATACACAAATGAAAAGAATACAAAAATATTCCTCTGTACATTTCCTATGGGAGAAATCGTAACTTTAGCAATTAATAACTCAAAAAGTTATAGGAATTTCGGGACCCGAGTATTTTTCCGGGACTCTCCATAACCTCCTCTATAAAACTGCAAAATTTCGTTTCAAAATTTCAACGGGAAGTTGGTCAAACAGAGCGTGACAGACGGACAGACGGACGGACGGACAGACAGACGGACACTCCGCAATTATTATATATAGATATTTATAAACTTATTATTAAAATATCAAGAAAACGGCCGTTCCCAAGCAATTTTACTAAATTTGTTTCTATTCATAAGAACTGCGAATTTCTCATTGTATTGCATTGGAAAATCAGCCTAGCTATATTCCTTTGGGATAATAATATAATAGATAATAGAATATAAAAGACGGCTATTTGGAATGAAGTTCGATCCGCTTCAGTTAGCGATACTTATTCCGCAATATTAAAATATGACAGGTGGATTTTGTAATCCAGATCCGTAAACAAGTACTGTTATACCTACCCTAAAACTGTCCGCAAAAAAAAAGTATTTCAACGATATACTCAAAAATAAATATTTTGCTCAGTATTAATTGATTTTCAAAAGCAGAGAGTATAATCGGCAGAAAAAAATGTTCCAGTGTGCGAATTGAATACTTTGGTTGTTAAAGTAATCATATATTTAAACGTCAACTAATTAAAGGTTATCATCTAGTCTATCTCTTTATTAAAGACTATCTAAAATAGCCTCTTTAGCTCAGGGATAAAAAGTATGTAATTTATAAATGATCGAACTTTGATAATGGGATTTTAATATCTTGAATAACCTGCATCTCATGTTTCATTTAAAGGATGCTCGGTCGGCAGTTTTTCGGCTGTTCCAACCCTCGGGTTTGCAGGACAGCCTGGGGGAGAAAATCTATTCCTGGAGGGGACTGTACCTCCGAGTCACTGGACCTAGCTTTGGGATTTGATCTGTGTAATGTGACGTCACATCGATCCAAGGCACGCAGAGACAACAGAGGTCGAAGAAGAGAGAGAAGAGAAGAGAGAGAAGGAATAGGCAAAAGAGAGAGAGAGAGAGAGAGAAAGGGCGAAGGATATAAAGACTGGGAGAGAACAAGGCCAAATGGGAGGAGGGATCAGGTGTAGCGGGAACGGCTGGGCAAACAAAAGCGGGAGGTCCTGGAGGATGAACATGGGAGGCCGGGGTTGGGGGTGGTAAGATGCCGCCAGCGGCCGACCACAGTTCGCACTGCATTACCGGCCCCCGACGTATTTGCACCAGGACTTATACGTTATTCATTTGTTTCGTCCGACGACGACGACACGAGGAATCCCCCAAGGGCCTTTCCGTCCAGGCAGGCAGGCACCAACGACAACTCCAAATAAAGTCGT
Source organism: Euborellia annulipes (assembly GCA_023213315.1). Taxonomy (NCBI): domain Eukaryota; kingdom Metazoa; phylum Arthropoda; class Insecta; order Dermaptera; family Anisolabididae; genus Euborellia; species Euborellia annulipes. The sequence goes on along the minus strand of JAKCPI010006698.1, from coordinate 8,860 downwards.
TGTCGGAGATGCCAAGGGCTGAGTTAGCAAATAATTCATGGCTCGTCACAATTGCATCGTGCTTGCGCACACTAGGAATTTAATTAAGCAGTGCAAATCAGCATCGAACACCGGCACACACCAGGGCCCCTCGTGTACGAAAAATAAAACGAATTCCTTCTTATACACATGTATTATATATGCTGCTGGTGCGTACCAAGTGAATAGCAATAGCAACTCTTCTCACTTTTTACTGACTTAAATAACAAGTGTGGAAAGGTAAACACACCCCTTCCCTCCCAGCCCCGGGGAAAGGGGTGGGTTTAAGAAAAACGTGGTATGGAATTTTCTCAAACTAAATCCCATTCATGAAAAGAAAATGTTTAAGCCAAAATAAAATAAGAGAAGAAAAAAAAATAAATTTATCAAAAAAAAAAGTAAATTAGTAATGTATATAAGGGATGAAATTCAATTAAATATAAATAAAATAGTCAACAGGTTGAACAGAGATTGATTTTCATTTCAATTCAAGATAATTGCGATATTATACGAAAACTTTCTCAAAGTTTGTATTTACTTAATTTCCAAGTAAGTTTAATTCAGATTAAAAATAAAATAAATTTTATATTAATGAGAACAATAATTTTTCATATTTAACAGACAATTAAGTTTTATCAGCGGTTTTCCAATCAGCAAAATAAAATTGAGAGATAAAGTGTAAAGTATTATTGACAAGAAGTGACGTTAGGTTCTTGCTCTAGCCAAACAAAGAGCTTTTAAGTCCCCGGGTTTGGAGTAGTAGGTAGCGTGCCTACCTACTATCGGCGCGGGTTCGGACCCCAGGCAGTCCGTTGATTTTATTTAAGGCATTTGGATACCAAATGGCTTAAATAGAAATGCCTGTACCCCCAATAGATTTATTAAAAACATACGAGTATCGTTAAAAGTCTTAAATGGCCTAAGTTGCCGAGAAGACTGTGTGAATGTGTGTGTGAGTGTGAATGAGAAAAAGTGTGAATTTTTTTTATTTAAAAAAAGTGCTTTTAAAAAATACAAAATTTTTCTGAGAAATTGTTTTTGGATTTTCTAGAATAAAAAAGTCGTTAATTATCAGAGTCTTTAATTAGTCATCAAAAATTCTATTTAGAAAATTTCTAATGGATTTAAAAAATATTCCGACACACAATTTGTAATTGTAATGTGTTCCTGTGCTGTCACACCAGATTTTTTGTGTCGATAAATATTGAGTTTCGATATATTAGAATTTAGTAAATTTTTTTTGTAAACCGTTTTAGGCAACAGGGCTTTAACTTTATTACATAAATGTTTAGATACATTATATCGATCGGTACAGGGGACGTTCAACACGCTGATTGCTCGGGGTCACTAATCCCTAGCTTTCACTGATGTAAAATTTATAAACGTAGAAAAATATTTATATTTTGTTACCATGGTAACTGGGTTTTTCTTTTCATATAGAATGCAAGAGTAAAGTGTGCTTTAAACAATTTTAAGTGCAAAATGAGAATATATATTTTAAAGAGCATCTAAAATAATAATTGATTTATGAATTTTAAACAAAATATAATAAATAGAAAGAACGACTTAAACTAAACTTAAACGGACCTTAAACATCGTTTCCATCAAAATCTCGAAGTCAAATTTTTGATAGGAATGCAATACTTTCTACAAAAAAAATGGGATCGAAAAATTTCTTAAATGCTATTTAAATCTAAATCAATCAGACAATGTGTCATACTTAATTTTTACCTTAAGTAACATTTAAAAAAAAATTCGAAAAATATTAATTTTTTATCAGTTTTACAAAATGATGGATATTCTTCAAATTGAATAGAAAAAAGAAAATAATTAAAAATGACAGATATCAAAACAATATAATAATAATAACATGGGATAATTATTATTTGCGTAAATTAAGTTTGAAAGGGGGAGAGGAGGGGCTGCTTCTTGTAGCGAGTAGACTGGGATGATTTCGCCGTTTAAAAATAAGTTTTCACTTAATTATGGAGTTCGAGTTTTGTATGTAAATTTTAGTCAATATCTTGAATTAACTCCGTATTTCCGCTTCAACTATTCAAACTTAGAAGTTATAACTCGCCAATTCTAAGCAAATTCTCAGGTCTTAATACTTCAAACCACCAACTCACAATTAGTTTATAATAAATTATTCACTACTACAATTTTAAATGTATTGATTTTAACACAGGAAAAAAAATATTATTTGATCTGGATAAAAATTTATTCAAATTGTTTTATATGAAATTTTATATTGAGATGATTTTCAATAATTTTTTATGGAATAAATCAGAAAGGACAATAAAGTATCAAATAACATAATTTTGGACAGCAAGCATTTTCTAAAACTTCAAAAATTATGTAGGAAATGGAGACAAAAAAAATGACGCAAATTTTTTTATTATAGATTTCTTTGTCGGCAGTTCAGGGATTAAGAATCACCCATCGTCAAGATAAGTTTAAAGGATTGATTAAATATCCCAGTATATTGGGGATATTGTCAACCTATTGAAGTATATTATTTAAAGGTAGGTCAATAAACGGTAAGTCTACATAAAGGATATTTTTTAATTATCTTGTATTGAGAAAGCCTATCTAGACCCAAATCGTGGATAGAATATAACAAAAAATTTTGGCATAAATTAAATGTCCTCAGAGCCTGGCAAGAAGAAGAAACAACAGCCACCAAGATCAATGTTGTTAAGCAACGCCAAGTGGTGCTGAAAATCGGGATAGGTGGCCACCGAAAAACAAGTCGATTGAACGCCCTCCGGAAGCCATCGATACTCTATCTAATGTGAATAATAAATAAATTTATAAAAATTAAATGGCCTCTGTAGCTGAGAGACTTAAAAAAAAGTCCTCAGATAACGAAAAAGACCTTAAACAAATTTAAAAAAAAATAAAAAAATATTTAACCCAAACATCCCTGGGTATTGAGGCGGAGTCAAAAATACTCCAAAATTTTTGGCAGTCAAATGTATTTTATTAAAGCTGTATCAGGATGACGTTTCGGCTCCTTGACTAGGCCATCTTCAGAGCCGGTTGGTGGGAATAAATTAAATTACAATTTCAGCAACACACATAAGAAAGAGAATAACGGAGGAATTTAGGAGCCCGAAACATAGGTAACAAAAGTAAAAATGTTTTTTTTTTCTTTTTCCAGGTTACATCTGAGAATGTTACCAATAGGAATCATGTATTAAACAAAAATCATCGAACGAATTCGTTATCATCTTGAACGATCCCCGTTCATGTGAATATGTATCGCTGAAATTGTAATTTCATTTAATCGTTTCTATTGGGGTTGAAACGTCAGTCTGGTACGGCTTTAATAAAATAAATTTGGCAGCCAAAAATCTTAGAGCTTTCAGCTATACTTCTAGCCACAAAGATATACCACACAATACTCCTCGAAACGAACTCGGGATCGCCTATCAGTGACGGTCTGGAGATATCGTAATTGATTTCTGGGGAGGGGACGTTTATCCTATCGAAATGATGAATATAGGAAAAGATAAGATTTAAACTTTCGACAGTTGGTTCTCGTTGAAACATTTTGTAAATTAAAATTAAATATATAAATTAAACACTAGGTTATTTGTTTCAAAGGTTTTATTAATTAAAAAATTAACACTTGATACGTATTTCGACAATTCCTTGTCATCATGAATGTAATCACTTCTGATGATGACAAGGAATTGTCGAAATACGTATCAAGTGTTAATTTTTTAATTAATAAAACCTTTGAAACAACCTAGTGTTTAATTTGTATTTTTAATTTTAATTTTAATAGGAAAAGAAAAAAATTATAGACATCAACGTTGTTACGTGTAGTTTTACTGGTTTGCTTGAGACTACTAGAGCTTAGAATGGTTCTAATGTGTGTTTTTTGTGTAAGAAATACCCGTAAATAGAGGGCTTTTTAGATATGGATATACGGGCCAATGAACTGAATTTAATATAAGATTTTTTTGGATTGTACTAACATAAGATATGAGCTATTTTAAATAATGTCAAATTTTAGTTTTTTTCTTAAATAAATATTTAAATAAAAAATTTAGGATTTTGTGTTGGCAGATCTTTTTTAAATAAGCAATGCCAGTCAGCCCAGAGACTAGTTAATTTATCAAATTCCGTTTTCTTTTTTGCGTAAAGGGGGTGGAGAGGGAGGGGCAAAAAAGAAGGAGGGGAGGGGCAGGTTTCGATCTGTATATGAGGCGTTCATGCAGAGTGGCGTAATCAATCATCGCTTCGAATCGGAGGACTCTCAAGCAAAAACATTCCCGAAAATATGTTCGTCCTGTACGGATATTAATCTTGATGGTCTTCAAAAGAACACACCACACCACACAGTCAGGGGGGGAGGTGGTGTAAAAAGCAAAAGACGAGCTTTCAGATTGAAAATGAAAGCAGAACAGATTTTATCCATCAAATTTTTTTTTTCGTTTATCAAATAAAAAAATATGTTTGTCGTATTTTGAATATTTATCATTCACAAATTAACAATGTATGAAGAAAAAGAAGAAAGGATAGTGCAATCAGGATAAAATAAAGCTACTTAAATTTTGGGTCTAAACCTCAAGATCAAAAAATTTGTTTAAAACCCTAGTTAATTGTTTAAACACTGATGTTATTAGGAAACATCGTTCAAACCAAGGGCGTATACAAGGGGGGGGGGAGATTTGAGAAAAATATTTTTTGGGAATTAAATTTTATTTTTAATATAAACTTTTAAAAATTAATACTTAAAAATTTGATTTGAATATATATATTTTGGTAAACAAGTACAGAATGCACCTTTAAATGTGGTGTGCGACCAGTCGCACTAGATTACCCCCCCGCCCTCTCGTGAAACTCCTCTGGATCAGCTCTTGGTTCAAACACACTTTGTTGGGCACACCTTGTCGACGTTTCGGAGACCAAATATCACCCCTCATTAGGACAAAGTTGTTTAAAAAATGTATTTGTCTCCTTCGATTGTTATGGTCTGAAATTTTTTGTGCTGTTCACTACCACGCTAAAAATAAATTTATTTTTCCTAAAGAAAAGGAGTAAATTGGAAAATATACAATAATTACTCATTAATTGAATAATAATTGAAAGAAGTAAAGAAATAATTTTTTTTTTAAATCTTGTACTGTCGATTTTTTGCCTCCTGATGAAAGGTGAAACTTGTCCAGAAAATTTAAATATTTAATTTTATCCTGATTACACTACCTTTTCTTCGCCTCATTACTGTATAAAGTCATCACTTTATTTAATAATTTATTTTATTACCTTATACGTATTTAAATAGAGAGAAAATGTTAAGAATATCACGCGTCTTTCCTATAACCAAATAAAGTGTTTTAAATAAAAAAAAAATTGCTAATTTTTCGTTCTATCAAACGAAAAGAGTCGACATGATGGTATTTTTGTAGGCGGAGTCATCCATGAGAAACCAATAGGAGGGAAAGGGGGAGTAGACTGGCCAGTGGCTCAGCATCCACCCTCTGCTCAGGACCTGGACACTGAGAGGGGAGCCAATGCCTGCCAACATTCAACTCTTTGTCCTTAATGTCCAAGGGAAAAAGTAAAAGAGCCTACGGCCTCCCGACGCAAAGCTCATTCACCATGAAGCTTATCAATTCCCAAAAGACGAGAGAAATTTTTTATCATATAGCTTATATGGAAATAATATAAAAATTAAAAAAAGATATTTTCCTTACAACTAAAAGAATTGAAGCTGATATAATTTAGGTAATATTTATTTTTAAATTTTTGGCTGAATTGAAGATTATGTCGACAATTTTTTTTTCTATGATAGGGAACTTTTTCGGGTATTTTCCTCTCCACATTCTTTTTATTAATATTAGCCTAAAATAGAGGTAGCAAAGCCAATTTGATCCAGATTTCTATAAAAATAACGAAATTGTTGATGACATTAATCTAAAAAAAATGTAATTTATTTTATTTATTCAACAACTAAAACAAATATTATCAATAAAGCAATTCTCGGTTGAGGGTTAGAATATAATTTAAAACAACTTGCAGGGGTCCCGACTTTGCCGGGTTCGGTCCGGTTAAGGTTCAGTTTGTTTAGAAAAAAAAATTTTAAATAACTAGGGAATTTTTCGGCTTCGGCTCTGTTAGTTTCAGTCCAAAACCATTCAGTTCGAAGTGATTACCACTCAAAAATAAAAATTAGCAGTCTTCGGACGAAAACTAACCCGAGCCGAAGGCCAACACTAGGGAACTTTCTCTGGTGACAAAAAAAAAGGCTGCACATGCAAAATATTTTATTAATTTCAACTATAATAATTATACTTTACAAGATTTTTAAGATTACACATATAATTGAGAGAGAAAAAAATACGAAATGGTAAGGTATAATACCTTTCATATAGGTTAATGCCACCTTCATATTCCTTAGATATTTTGGTTATTTTTAATCAGGATCAAATTGGCTTTGCTACCTCTATTTTAGGCTAATAAAAAAATAATGGAGAGAGAAAAAAAAACCCTAAAAAGATTGGTAGCCAATCCAATTGAAATAAATTTTGTCCCATGAGACTGGATGCGAACCTTTGACCCCTAGCACAAAAGGCAGAAACTCTACCAGTGAACTATGGCACAAGGGCTTTATTTGAGTTAAAAAAAAAGACTAAAATTGGTATATTAATAATAAAAAGAAACATTTTTATTAAAAAAAAAACATTCACACTTTTTTCTCATTCACTCTCACATTCACTCAGTATTTTCGACAACTCAGGCCATTTAAGACTTTAGACGATAACCGTTGTAATTAATATATATATTGGGGGTTCAGGCATTTCTATTTAAGCCATCTGGTATCCAAATAGCTCAAATAAAATCATCGGACTGCCTGGGTCCGAACCCGCGGTTTGGTATAGGAGGTAGGCACGCTACCTACTACGCCAAACTAGGGGGCAAAAGGAACATTTCACTTTTATTTGAAATTCACTAAAAAAGAAGAAAATAATTTAATTTTATAAAACGGGGCGCTATTAGAAATTTCATAAATAAAATTTTCAATGATTTCCCATGCTTTTATTAAAATTTTTTTTAAATTCTCATTCCCCTGGCATCTACAATATTTTCTATAAAAATTTTGATTCATATGTATTGAGAGAGACATTAGAAGTTGATTTAACTAATTAAAAGTGAGACTTATTTTGATGGTTGGCCAAACATCCCTTGACCTCGGGAATCGAACTCGGGATCTTCAATCTATCCAAGGCATCTGTAAGTTTCCATTTGCACCAAACGAGTTCGAGAATCAAGTAGTCTGGTGATAATAAAAGCACACCGGTGCCCCGGATAGATTGTAGATCCCGAGTTCGATCCCCGGGGACCAGGGGATGTTTGGCCAACCATCAAAATAAATTTCAGTTTTAATTAATAAAATTTAGCTAAAATACTGATTACTTATTTGAAGTAATCACTGGAAGATTCTAGAGGAGTGGTTTGGAGTTCAACCCCCTCTCCGTTTCATATTAAAAGAAATCAGATTTACTAGACAAATTAAAATTAAACAATTTAGAATAGATAGAATAGAAGATCACTCAAAGCTTTGGAAGTTTCTAGGAAGATTAAAAAGTTCACACAAAGATTGATGTTAGTTGATTAATGAAATAGCTGTAAATAAATTTTTACATAAATATTGTAAAGTAGCCCTTAACCCCAAAACGGGGAAGGGAAGAATCATATTAATAAATAATAATAAAAGTAACATATTTTACGTCGTTTCTAGCCAACGCCAAAGTTATTTAGAAAAATTCCATAAAAAGTTTTAATAAAATGAGGATCCAATTATTTTGATTCTGATAGTAGACCTATATAAATTTACATCAAATAACTGAGGGTGCAGAAGGAAAATTATGTTGCACAGCTGAACACGAGCTGTTCATGTTACGATAAATAATTTCCGGATTAGAAATTTATTATTAATATTCTGTTGAAAAGCGAGAATAATCAATTATTAAAAAAATATTTGATAAATAATGTTACATCATTGAATTAGGCTTTTTATGATAAAGGAAAAGTTGAAATTGGATAACGGTACTTCGAGAAGCAATCCCTTGTGAAATGAAAAGAGATGATCCGTTAGGTGTGTTCAGGTGTTTCTTTCTTTCCTTCCCGAGAGCCACGTGTTCTCAACCAAAGGGTGCGTCTCCATTTCCAGACACCTTTGCAAATCAGTAATTACTGAGAGTCTGTGAAATGGGAGAACAGCTTGAAAAGGGGTAAATAACTGTTTATCAGACAAAAGTAAAGTCATTCCCAAACATATGTTCTTTCTTTTCTTAATTTCTTTAATTAATTTTTTTTTTTATCTATACTAATCTAACCCCTTATTTTGTGAAAGAGAGCGAACTAATAACATTCACATAAATATGCCAGAGTGATTCGGAATTAAAACGATTATAGTTAAATTTGTATAGATAAATAGATGTGCAGTCCCTCACCACGGGTCTAAGAAGAGATCTATCTATATGCAAACTCATAAAGCAAAGGCACATTAAGCTGGAGTGATCTAATGCAAAACGCTAAACGGGTATTTTTAGAAGAATTACCCCCATCTGAGGCCAAACGATTCTATAATCTGTCTGTCACTTCAACTTCCCGTTGGAATTTTCAAACGAAATTTTGCAGTCATATAAAGGTCGTTTTGGATAGTATCGGAAAAATACTCGGATCCCGAAATTCCTATAACTTTGTGAGTTATTAATTGCTAAAGTTACGATTTCTCCCATAGGAAATGTATAGAGAAATATTTATGTACTCTTTTCATTTATATATTCTATGAATCTAAACAAATCTTCAAGCAGGCGCTGGATTG
>JAKCPI010006697.1:0-43337 GCA_023213315.1 Euborellia annulipes | reverse complement strand
AACCGAACCGAACCGAACCGAACCGAACCGAACCGAACCGAACCGAACCGAACCGAACCGAACCGAACCGAACCGAACCGAACCGAACCGAACCGAACCGAACCGAACCGAACCGAACCGAACCGAACCGAACCGAACCGAACCGAACCGAACCGAACCGAACCGAACCGAACCGAACCGAACCGAACCGAACCGAACCGAACCGAACCGAACCGAACCGAACCGAACCGAACCGAACCGAACCGAACCGAACCGAACCGAACCGAACCGAACCGAACCGAACCGAACCGAACCGAACCGAACCCTCGTTCATCGTTCACTCGTTCATCGTTCGCTCGTTCATCGTTCACTCGTTCGTTCATCGTTCACTAGTTCGTTTATCGTTCACTAGTTCACTCGTTCATTGTTCACTAGTTCATCGTTCACTCGTTCGCTAGTTCACTAGTTCATCGTTCACTGGGCAATCGTTCACTTGTTCGTCGTTCACTCGTTCACTCGTTCGTTCATCGTTCACTAGTTCGTTTATCGTTCACTAGTTCACTCGTTCATTGTTCACTAGTTCATCGTTCACTCGTTCGCTAGTTCACTAGTTCATCGTTCACTGGGCAATCGTTCACTTGTTCGTCGTTCACTCGTTCACTCGTTCGCTAGTTCACTCGTTCATCGTTCACTGGTCCATCGTTCACTGGGCCATCGTTCACTTGTTCGTCGTTCACTCGTTCGTTCATCGTTCACTAGTTCGTTTATCGTTCACTAGTTCACTCGTTCATTGTTCACTAGTTCATCGTTCACTCGTTCGCTAGTTCACTTGTTTATCGTTCACTGGTCCATCGTTCACTCGTTCGTTCATCGTTCACTAGTTCGTTTATCGTTCACTAGTTCACTCGTTCATTGTTCACTAGTTCATCGTTCGTTCGTTCGTCGTTCGCTCGTTCTGTTCACTTGTTTATCGTTTACTAGGCCGTCGTTCACTCGTTCATCGTTCACTTGTGTACTCGAACCGGGCAGCGTTTATTTGTTGACTAGTTCATCGTTCACTAGTTCACCGTTCACTTGTCTACACGTTCAATTGATTGCTCGTATCGGGCATCGTTCACCGTTCCCTCGTTCACTAGTTCATCGGTTACTTGTCAGTTCGAACCGGGCATCGTTCATCGATCACTAGTTCATAGTGGGCCGAACGCACAAGTGAACGATGAACTATGTCCGGTTCTAACAGACAAGTGAACTATGAACATGAGAACCAATGAACTAGTGAACGATGAACGATGTCCGGCTCAAACAGGCAAGTGAACGTTGAAATAGTAAACGAGTGAACTAGTGAGTGATGAAAACTGCCCGGTTCTAGCAGACAAGTTAATGACGAATTAGTGAACGATTCTCATCGTTCTCGTCGTTCCCTCGTTCTTACGTGCGTTCAATCCGGGCATCGTTCTCTGGATCATTGTTCAATCGTTCACTCATTCGCTTCTCTCTTTCGTCGTTGACTCGTTAATCGTTCACTTGTCTGTTAAAGTTGAGCATCGTTCATCGTTCAATTGATCATTGTTCACTCGTTCATTGTTGGATTTTCGATCGTTCTCTTGTCCGTTTGGTCCGGGCATCGTTCACTCGCTCTTTCATTCGGGCCGGTCATCGTTCACTCTCTTACTTGTGTGTTTAGGCCGGGGAACGATCAATCGTTGTTTCGTTCACTCGTTCATTGTTCACTTGTTTGTTTGAGTCGTGCATTGTTTGCTCGCTCATCGTTCGCTAGTTCGTTTGGACCGGGCATAGTACATGGACCACTGGTTCACTTCTTCGTCGTTCGCTAGTTCACCAACTCATCCTTTAAAAATTCTTTCGTTCATCGTTTTCAGGTTTTATTTGAGCCGGGCGTTGATCATCGTTCACTCGTTCACTAGTTTATCGTTCGTTCGATTGTTTGAACCGGGCATCGTTCACTTGTCTGTTCGAACCAGGGATCGTTCACTTTTTTTCAAGCCGGACATTGTTCACCATTCACTTGCCTAGTTCATCGTTCATTTGTCTGTTCGAGCCCGACATCGTTCATTATTCTTTTGTTCTTCGTTCACCTCTTTATCGTTCATTCTTTCGTCGTTTATTTATTCATTGTTCACTTCTCCAGCGTTCTTTTCTGGGAGGCATCGTTCACTCGTTCTTTTGTTCCGACCGGTCTTCGTTCATTCGTTCATCGTTCGATTGTGCTGAACTACGATCAATCGTTCATTCGTTCATCGTTCGGTTGTTCCTTCGAGCTGGTCATCCTTCATCCTTCGCTCGATCATAGTTCACTTTTTTGTTTAAACCGGGCGCTTTTCATCGTTCACTCATTGAATGTTCATTCGTTCGCTGCCCGTTAGTTGTTCACTCGTTCATCTTCATTCGTTTACTTAGAAGACGAACGAACGAATTAGTGAACGATGAACTAGTAAATAATAGGACTAGTGAACGATACTTAACTCGTTCTCCATTTGCTCGTTCATAGACCATTAGTTCTTTCGCCTAACTTTATATTTTCCATTGTTTATCCAAAATACATCATTTTATCTTAAAAAATCTGGTGTGACTGGCGCACAGCACACAACTTTCTCTTACCCTTCGGTAAGAGAAAGTTGCGCACTGTGCTGGTCACACCAGATTTTTTGTGTCGAGATATATTTAGTTTCCGATAGCATCTTAGTTTCAAACTTGCATTTTAAATGTTGACTGCTTCAAATAAACTATGGTTATTTTTCAAAATTTTAATCTCATATTTGGACATTTTATACACAATATAGAATCGTAAATAAATACAAAATTTCATAAGAATTGGAAAAAAAAATTTTAAATGCCTAAAAGTTCTAAAGGGGACCCCCTTTTGAATCGAAATTAACATACAAATCCCTATAGGAAATTAACATTGTTCCTATGCGAAGATAAGGTGGAAAGGGAATTTAAAAGAGTAGAGAGAGACGATAATGTTTGCAAGTGAGAGAGAGACATATATGTTTTCTTTGAAACAATTAAAGACACAAATAAATTTAAAAAAAATGGGAATTTAAATAATAATTGATTTTTAATCTAATAAAAAGAAAAAGATTTAAATTCCGTTACCATGGCAACCATTTCTATCTTTCCTATGAAGAACAAGAGTAAAGTGGTCTTCAGAAGATTTCAACGGCAAAATGAGAATATACATTTTAAAGAGCATCTAAAAAATAGTTCATTTATGAATTTTAAAAAAAATCCTTGGAGGGAATTTTGAGAAAATCGAAAAAAACTGAAAAAGTACATCAGTAAAGTACTAGTACTTTTTGGCCGATTTTGTTCAAAAGCTTATTTTGAGATTCTTCAAAGGTACCTAAGTTAAATATAAAATTTCCATCCGCTAGCTCAACTCCTTCATGCTTAAAATCTGTCCACACACACAGACCAATTTGCGGGACCCACTTTTTTGGACTCAGGGGGACCTCAAAACATGTATATCCATCAAAATCTGGACATCGAATTTTTGACATGATCGCAATACTTTCTCTCTCTATATATTTCATATATAGGCTAAGAGAAAGTAAAAAAGAGAAACCATTTAAATCTGAAATTTCTAGTAAACAATTTTGATAGTCAATGAATTTTAAATCACATCTCTGATTATATAACGGCGAAAAACTTTTTCAATGTGAAATTTGTAGTAAACATTTGATATATCTAACAAGTACATATACAAACCCATTCTGACGCGAAATCGTTTACATGTGACATCTCCTTTAAACATTATACTAATCTATCTAACCTTAAAATAGCCCCGGGCTTGGCGTAGTTGGTAGTGCACCTACTTTGTATACCAAAGGTCGGGGGTTCGGATCCCAGGAAGTCCGACGATTTTATTTAAGGCATTTGGATATCAAATGGCTTAAATAAGAATGCCTGGACCCCAAATATATATAATTAATAATATAACAGTTATCGTCAAAGTCTTATATGGTTTGAGTTTCCGAGAAGATTGTGTGAATGTGTCTGTGAGTGTGAGTGTGAATGAGAAAAAAGTGTGAGTGTTAAAAAAAAAAACTTTAAAAATGCATTTTCGGGTTCACTCTGGAGAAAAACCTTATCTATGTGAAAGCATTTTCTCAAAACTCTTCTCTTAAAAAACATGTTATACATACAGGCGAGAAGCCATATTAATAGAAAGAAGAAGAAACAGCACGAGAAAGATTAGTTGATTGGAGAGATCAGAAGGATTACTCGTAATTATTTGCAGATGGTAGTGCAGGAATAAAAATTCGAAGAATTTTATCGAGGATATTTATTTGGCATGACGACTGACATTGCAATTATTCAGTTTCGGTCAAGGTTGACCATCTTCAGGCCAATATCCTCATGTTTCTTATGTGAACATAGTGTATATATATACACATCCAAAAGCCAAATTTTATTTGTAGGCAACGTGGAAAACAATTTCAATATAATTCGCAACTTCAGGCTACCAAGAGTAACGTGTGCGTTCTGCATCCAAACGAGACGTAGAATGTTAAAAAATAATTAATATACTATTCCCTCTTGACGGAAAATTGCAAACGCACGTGTTTGCACATTTATTTTAAAATTTTTTTACAAAAGTCTAATTTCAAAATCCATTTACGAAAACATAAAAGAATTTAATCAAAAGGAATACGTCTACAAAGTCACACGGGTGAGAAACCATATAAATGTAAAATTTGTTTTAAACATTTTTCTTATAAATTCTATTCAAGGGCGGATACAAGGGGGGGGGGGGGTAAAGGGGGGGGTAATTACCCCCCCCCCCCGAGATTCGAAAAAAATACCTTTTTTTCTCAAAAAAATTTATTTTTAATGTAAAATTTTTAAAATTAATACTTAAAAATTTGATGTGTATTTATATTCTGGCAAACAAGTACAGAATGCGCTTTTAAATTACCGAAATTAAAAAAAAATAGTGTGCTGTGCGACGAGTCACACCAGATTACCCCCCCGAGAAACACCTCTGGATCCGCCCTTGATTCTATTGTAATCAACATATATAGAAACTTGATAGCGTCTCGGTGTAGTGGATTGGACATCATCATTAGATATGATCAGAGTTGGGCACCAACTAAATTTTGATTAATATATATTTGTTAAGTATTTAATGATTTATTTTATAGTTTTTTGACTCTGTTCAGCAACTAGTGAGCCAAGGGCGGATCCAGAAATGTTTCTCGGGGGGGGGGGGGTAATCTGGTGTGACTTGTCGCACAACACACAATTTTTTCTTAATTTCGGTAATTTAAAGGCGTATTCTCTACTTGTTTGTCAGAATATAAATACAAATCAAATTTTTAAGTATTAATTTTTAAAATTTTACAATAAAAATAAATTTTAGATTAAATTAGAATTCATTCTCGTTCTTTCTAAAATATAGTATACTAGTAAATATACTGTAGATCAAATATTATTAAATTAAATAAGTTAAGATAGACAATGAATCAAAACACTATACACATTGTTCGACACAATTTATTGTGAATCAGTCCCCTCTCTATATGACATTCACTGGAGGCATCGGCGTTCATGTTTTCGAAACGAATATTTATCAAAAAATATACAATGACGAAATTGAAGGAGTAATTTATTTGCTAATCTCGCGTTGTACTAAATAAGAAGTCATTTTAAAGTCGAAACGTAAAGATATAGCGAGAGGAATTTAAAAAAAATATGTTAGGATGAAAATTGTGCAAAAGAAATGTTTTAATTGACCATCAATTTCATCTTATATGAATATTATCAACCACACTGCCCTAAATGATAGACATTGTATAACATACGAGTAAAGTTGATCTGTATAATATTTCAATGAAAAGTCTTAAATTCAGTTCACTAGTTGCTGAGATAACTAATATTATAAGAAAGAAACCCACCCCAGTACAGTTTAAAATTAAAAATACTAAAGTAAAGTTGATTTGCATAATATTTCAATGAAAAGACTTAAATTCCGTTCACTAGTTAACTAGATAACTAATGTTATAAGCATGGGCGTAGCCAGACTTCTTGTTAGGGGGGGGGGGGCCAACCCCTCGTTAGGGCGAGGGGGGGGGTTGCAATTAATATATACATAGATCATTAATTATTTATTTAAATAAAAAAAATTAAATTAATGTAGTGGATTGGGGTGTTAAAAAAAAATTCCCAATGGGAAAAATATATATTTGCTTGTTTTTTTTTAATTTTTAGGACCAGCCAGGGGGGGCAACGGCCCCCCCTGCCTCCCCCTGGCTACGCCCATGGTTATAAGAAAGAAATCCATCCTAGTAAAGTTTATTATTTAAAGAATTTAAAGTGGCTGTTGTATTTAAACAGTAGATAGGAAAGGAGAATGCAGCCAGGTATTGAGTCTCCACGAAATTAAACTCTCTGTTCAGGAAACAGTTTCGGCTTTAATGAGATAAAACCATCCTCAGTCCAATAGTTGAGCTGAAAGCATCGTACAGTTAGTAAAATAATTCATTTATATATGTTTACAAACAATATATACATACAGTATGAACTCAAATAGCGAAGCATTGAGTCAATAGTGGAGTTGTCATAAAGTCTGTATTATTATACATTAATTGTTTGTACAAAAATACAATGCAATGCTTATCAGTCATATATACAGAGCGCCAAGTCAGAGATACAAAGTTGTTTTGATTAATGAAATAAATTCATTCACATTAAATATTTATATTCGATGTGTTAAGCAATGACCTCTTAGTGGGGTCGGTGACACTGAGATGGGATGCCGAAACCTTTTGTTTACATATTAATCGATCAAATCAATCGGATAAGTCAAAATTATCTGTTATAACAACTGCAGACTCATATAAAGACAATATGTTATCTTTAATATCCGACGCAGAAACATATAAAGAAATATCTCATAACCCGATCAAAAAGCTAGAGGGGGAAATTAATAAATATTTAATAGCATGCAATAATGATGAGCTAATTGATCGCAAAACCTTAAATAAACTTAGGCCAAAAAATTCTAGTCTGGCTAGGTTGTATGGTTTAATAAAAATGCATAAAGGTGTAGCTCCCAACCACCCCTACCGCCCTGTGGTGTCTACAATCAATTATTGTAATGCAAAACTTTCCAAATATCTAGCAGATACACTAAAAAATTTAACAGCCCATGATGAGTTCAAGGTGCCTAACGCGTACGTGGCCAAAGAGAAATTAAAGAACATCATTGTACCTGATGATCATGTTTTAATCAGCTTTGACGTAGAGTCCCTTTTTACATCAGTCCCTCTGGATTTTTTCATGTCATGTATAGATGAATATTGGAATGAGATTAGTAAATTTACCACCTTTACTTTAGAGAGGTTTAAGGAAGGCTTGAACTTCTGTTTATATTCCAATTATTTCTCTTTCAATGGCAAAATATTGCTCCAGTTAAAAGGGTTGCCTATGGGCGGGGCGCTGAGTCCCATCGCGGCCGAAATTGTGATTCGAAAATTTTATTATAGTACAGTCGATCCCTTGAATTTAATAATTTACTTGCAATATGTTGATGACTCCCTTTCCATAGTAAATAAAAACAATATTCATAATATCCTGGATAAATTTAATTCGTTCCATCCGAATATAAAATTCACTTATGAGACCGAGATTGGTAATAAGATACCCTTCCTTGACCTACTAATCATTAAAACCACTGAGGGAAATTTGTCCTTTGACATCTACAGAAAGCCGTCTGATAGTGGCAGATTTTTGGATTATAATTCGAACACACCCTTTCTATACAAAATGAACACCCTCAATTATTTTTTGAGACGTATATTTACGCTGGGTGATAATAAATTTGTGCAAAAGAATCTGACCGATTTCAGGAACATGGCAATATCCAACTCATACCCTGTACATTGCATTAATTATGCAATTGAGCAATATAAACGAAAATACAATTCAACAAACCCAACATCTATATCGGTTAATCAATCAACCGTGATAAATAAACAATTGTATTTTTCGTTATGTCATGTTCCTGGACTCTCAGAAAGCATACAAAAAACATTAAAACAGTTTGATGCACATACTGCCCTCAAAACACAGACGAGCTTATCCTATTTATTTAATAACAAGGACAAATTTCCTTTTGACAATCAATTTGATATTGTTTATTTTATAAAATGTCTAGATTGCCCACCAACAAGAGGCTATGTGGGTCAAACAGGGTGTAATATTAAACAAAGGATGGCGGGTCATCGAAGCAACATAAAATGCAAAAAAACATGCACTGCGCTTTGCATGCATTCGTTAGAAAACAATCACAAATTCGACATCGATAATCCAAAAATTCTCATGCAGGTGAATAATACATCGAAACGTTTGTTTGCTGAGAAATGCTTTATCAAGGCTTTGGGGGAGAGAGCAATTAATTTCCAGACTGACTGTGTTGGACTCAGCAATTTTTATATTTCATTTCTCGATGGCCTGGGAGACACGTTGTGTGTGTGAATAAGAAATTGAGGCAATAATTAACGATAGTAAAAAATTTTTACTTCTAAATTAAATAAAAATATGAAAGAATTTAAATAATTTTATATTTTTTCATAAATATTACTATTAAATTTGCCCAATGGGTCAATGCATTCACATTGGCTTATTATCTATAGGATCTGCTTGATTTGATCGATTAATATGTAAACAAAAGGTTTCGGCATCCCATCTCAGTGTCACCGACCCCACTAAGAGGTCATTGCTTAACACATCGAATATAAATATTTAATGTTTTTTTTTTTTTTTTTTTTTTTAAAAACATTCACACTTTTTTCTCATTCACACTCAGATTCACACACACATTCATGCAGTCTTTTCGGCAACTTAGGCCATATAAGACTTTTGACGATAACCGTTGTAGAGAATATATCTATTGTGGGGTCAGGCATTTCTATTTAAGTCATCTGGTATCCAGATGGCTTAAATAAAATCATCGGACTGCCTGGGTCCGAACCCGCGACGTTTGGTATAGGAGGTAGGCGCGCTACTTACTACGCCAAACCCGGGGGCTAAATATTTAATGTGAATGAATTTATTTCATTAATCAAAACAACTTTGTATCTCTGACTTGGCGCTCTGTATATATGACTGATAAGCATTGCATTGTATTTTTGTACAAACAATTAATGTATAATAATACAGACTTTATGACAACTCCACTATTGACTCAATGCTTCGCTATTTGAGTTCATACTGTATGTATATATTGTTTGTAAACATATATAAATGAATTATTTTACTAACTGTACGATGCTTTCAGCTCAACTATTGGACTGAGGATGGTTTTATCTCATTAAAGCCGAAACTGTTTCCTGAACAGAGAGTTTAATTTCGTGGAGACTCAATACCTGGCTGCATTCTCCTTTCCTATCTACTGTTTATTATTTAATTTATAAGCATTGTTGGTCCACATTTTTTAAAATCAGCTCATTACAAGGGCAGATACAGGGGGGGGTAAAGGGGGTAATTCCTCCCCCCCGAGATTAAAAAAAAAATTTCGAAAAAAATTTATTTTTATTCTGACAAACAAGTAGAGAATACGCCTTTAAATTACCGAAATTAAGAAAAAATTGTGTGCTGTGCGACAAGTCACACCAGTTTACCCCCCCCCCCCCGAGAAACACCTCTGGATCCGCCCTTGGCTCACTAGTTGCAGAACAGAGTCAAAAAACTATAAAATAAATTATTAAATACTTAACAAATACAACAAATATATACTTAACAAATATATATTAATCAAAATTTAGTTAGTTTTATTTATCTGATTAAAATTAATTTAATTTGATTAAATTTTTACTCAAACTAATTTAATCATATCAGAAATCTGATTTGTTATTTTTAGTTTAACTAAATTTTTACTCAAATTAAATTGAGCATACTAGATTCTTGATATGATTTGTTTACTTTAACTAAATTTTTAATCAACAGAAAGAAAGAAAAGCAGAATGGAAGAAAAGAAGAATAGAATTGAGATTTGAAAGTGATAGGAAATAATTTAAAATGTTATATTTGTAAAAAAAAAAAAATTTTGTATGAGGCATTAAAAGCCTTTGGTGCTGGATGCCCTAAAGTAATAAATAAATAAATAAATCAACATTTAGTTGGTGCCCAACTCTGATTTTGGCGAAATCCGTATTTTGGTTGAGAAAGCCCCCTCCTCCTGGTGCTCATTACTTTGGGGAAAATGGCATACCAGTATACCGCATTAATCTTTCGTTGGCCCCTTTGAACGACGTCAGGAGCCTAAGATGCCGAAAAAAATTAAAAAAAGAGGAAAAATACTCATACTTAAAAAAATACTCGATACCTACTGGTATCGATACTTTTCATCCGATACTTTCTGGTATCGATACTTTCCTTTCGATACGATACCAAGTACAAGTATCGATACTTTTTTTCGATACCGTATCCCTAGATATGACTAAGATTTGTCCAAATAAATGTTTTTTATTTAATTTTATATCAATATATATCTCAGCCAAAAACATCGGAGATGCAAAAAGGGGCACCTCGCATTATTTTTGCCTAGCGTCGAGGTGAAATCAAAAAAATGCGCCTCGCTTTTCTGATTTATATAAAAGCGAGGAAATATTTTCACTTAAATAAAACCCCTACAGAATTTTATTTGTTTCATATATCCTCGCTTTTATATAAATCAGAAAAGCGAGGCCCATTTTTTTATATCTTTTAGCGTTCTAACATGGATTAATATATTTGACAAAAGTGACTTTTTTACAGACTTTTTTCAAATTTTTTAATATAATATGTTTTTTTTTTTTTAATTTTTCATTTTGGGCCGAGGCCATTGAGTTTTTTTCCTTTTTTAAATTTATTTATGCTATTTTTCGGCATCGTGGCCATTTAGAACCGGTCCCTATTTATTTCAATTGATTTGTATCCAAATCAATTATTATATAAGGTTATGGCTGCTATGCACGTATTCTATTAGTTCTGAATTATGGCTCCAAAAGGCTGCGTACTTTCTCCGGATAAATTTTGTTTGTTTTATTTGTGGCGAATAAGTTATAATGTGAAAGGTCAACAAAATATATAATGATTCGTAGGGGATTCTTGAGAAACTGAACTATGATATTTTTACTTTCTCTTACCCATTTATATGAAATATTAGGGTGGGCGCAAAAAATAAATTTTTTAATTAAGAAAATTCTAACTAGTAGTTTATTTCTTGGACAGGTTTAACAGATGGTATGTATATATAATCAAAAAATTATTAAAATTTTTAATAATTTATTAGCTCTTGACAGATGCATAACTGTTTCGGCACAACTCAACAGCCATCTTTAGAACTGGAAAAAAGTACATAATGTCAAACACGTAATCAAAATATGATCCTACAAAATTGTGTTATAATTAAGTTAAATAAAATAAAAAATGTGACAAGTCATATATAAATTGGTCAAAAACTCTACATAAATCAATAATTTAATTGTCGTAATATTTACCATAACACATCCACACATCATATCTGAATAGAAATATTAAATAAATGTTTAACTGCGTTATAGCAATGAGATATTAAATATATACAGGCAAATTTATTATTATTTTTTTTCTTTCGGCCGAACCTCCTGAAAGTTATCTTTTGGCTAGAAAATGATAATGGCAAAGTTTTAGCTAAATTGGGTAACGTTAACCCGTGGGGTTAAAATTTTGAAAAAGTGCGATTTTATCTAAAAATTCGAAGTTTTTATAAGTGGAAAGTCACAATAGAGACCATTCGATATAAAATTTTGCCGGGAAAACGCTGTTATAAGGGTATTTTATGGCTGGTGGAATTTGTATCAGGAATGAAAGAAGAAAAAGCGACCAGAATTTTTTTCTTTCATTCTTGAAGACAAATATTTTTCTCAAATCTTATTTTCACGCCCTAGGGGGGTGCCTAACTTAAATATAAAATTTCAACCTTCAAGCTCAATTCCTCCATGCTTTAAATTGAACCCAAGCAGACACACAGACAGACAGACCATGTCGCAAAAACCTTTTTTTGGAGGGGACCTCAAAACGTGTATATCCATCAAAGTGTTGTGAAGCTAAAAGAACAGAGAGAGAGAGAGAGAGAGAGAGAGATACAAAATTTGATATTTGGAATCTAAAGCTCTATTTTTAAACTCATTCGATGGCAAAATTTGATATATTTCTAGAACAAGACACACATGTAAAGATTCCCACAGAAAAGCGCAAATTCTGCAATTGGAATCGTTACACGTGTGTCTGATCCCCTGGGAATGGGGGATTACTGTCTGGAAGAAGGCATAAAAGGCCACCCCCCACTCCCGGGCGAGATCATTCTCTCTCTCAACCTCCGAAGTACCAGATCTTGTATATTAATATAATAAATATAAATTTAAAAATTACAACACTTTTATTGAAAAACCCCAACAAAATCCCCTGAGAAGGCAACATACAACACCTGATGCAAAGCGACTTACAACAAAAGTCTCGACATCGAATTTTTGACATGAATCCAATACTTTCTCTCTCTATGTTATTAACTTATACATATAGGTAAGAGAAAGTAAAAATTCCAATCCGAATTGAGATTAGTTCTATACACAAAAAATGCGGTAACTCACCCCAGTAAATTTCTAAGTGGACTAATCATATCTTACTTTTCTACCTAATGAACAAAATTCTGCAAGGGATTCGATGGGTTCCTAAGTTACCAAGTGTTATTATTTTCTGTTTATGAGAGTTTCGAAATCTTAAAAAATTAATTCCGCCCCAGTAATAAGAAATTTTAGAATGACATTAAAATGTTTCTACTCCACTATGCTATTTGCTAAATATTGAATATAAATTTTAACTCAAACGGAATGCACTAATTTTTTAGTAAAAGTATTAAAAAACATTAATATCTTTGTGCATTATAGGGGATGGGGCATTCACCCCCCCCCTTTAAGGAAATGCGAGCCTTCAGAGCGAAATTACTCTCAAAATAATTTGAATACATTTATAAATAATTATTTTAATTTTTATTTTATTTTGAAATTATTTTATTTTAATTTTCAACCCTTAATCACCCCTGAGTAAAAGTATATTAAAGAAATTTGATTAAAAAATGCCCTCAGGCTTGGTGTAGTTGGTAGCGTGCCTACCTTCTATACCGAACGTCGGGGGTTCGGACCCCTGGCAGTCACAAATGGCTTAAATTGAATGCCTGGAGCCCCAATATGTATATTATTAATTAATAACGGTTATCGTATAAAGTCTTATATGGCCTGAGTTACCAAAAAGAGTGTGTGAATGTGTGTGTGAGTGTGAATGAGAAAAAAGAGGTGTTAAAAAGATAAAAAATAAAAAACTAATTTTTTTCAATGACACCTGCACCCCCATCCCCCTAACCCCTTATATTCTCCCTCTGCCCTTAGTGAAATACAAAATATTTAATTTCATATTCAAAAGAATCGTTTTTCGCAGTCAAATTATTTGTTTATATCATTTTTTTTTTTTCAATAAAATGCATAATAATTACCTTTAATAAGACGCCCAAGAGGGTGTGCTGGCTGACGGTGAGGTCAGGGTGGATTACACTATATTAATTATCACTAGCGGTCCCAGGGGGGGGGGGGCCCAGAGGGGCCCGGGCCCCCCCTTTGGACAGACAAAAATTCAAAAGTTTTATTTAATATTTTAAAACTAAACAAAAAAATTATAAATTTTTCACGTCTCAGGGTATCTAAAAACGCAAATTTCAATGCCTCATTTTCAAAAATTTTTCCATACCCCTTCAAAATTTTTAAAAATTTTAAATTCGTCAAAAATCGATTTTTTTTTTCTCGTTATGGTAAAATTTTAGACGAGAAAAAATACGTTTCTCAAATTTTCAACCCATAAAAACAAAAAAAAAAATTTAAATAATTTATATTTAAAATTTATATTTATTTCTTTATCAAGAATTCAATTGATGTGTTCATTGTTTAAGTATTTACATAAAAATTAGGTGTTGGCTGTGTCTTCTACACAGCCGGTGGCTTTTTAACGTGACAACGTCTTTTGCTTGACTTCAAAAAAATTTTTTTCTCTTACCTATATTGAAATATAAAGAGAGAAAGTATTGTTTTTTTTTTTTTTTTTTTTTACTAGTAGTTTGTTTTCATAAAAAAACATGTTCAAACATTTTCATTGAAACAATATATGACAGGTGTGGCCAAACTTTTATCCATTAAGGGCGACATATGCTTAAAAAATGAGGTTTTTCGAGAAAAAAACCAATTTTGGAGTTAATTACTCGGGATTTTTTTATTTATTCTATTAGAGGTTATCTTTCTGCACCAAATGACATCTCATTTAGTCTGATCTGATTAGCCGTTCGGAATCTACAGGGGTTTAAAATTTCGAAAAACGAAATCCCGCCGAGTGCTCTCATGAGGTAAAATGACGTCATATCAAAAAAAAAGAAAAAAAGCCCTGGGGGTATTGAACCACTCTTTCTAAAACTATATTTAGATTTAATGTAGCTTTTATGGTCAAGTCGCTATGCGTTGCACAAGTAGGGCTATTTTTGGATATTTTTTTGTCTAAAAAATGAGGTTTTTCGAGAAAAAAACCAATTTTTGAGTTAATTACTCGGGATTTTTTTATTTATTCTATTAGAGGTTTTCTTTCTGCACCAAATGACATCCCATTTAGTCTGATCTGATTAGCCGTTCGGAATCTACAGGGGTTTAAAATTTCGAAAAACGAAATCCCGCCGAGTGCTCTCATGCGGTAAAATGACGTCATATCAAAAAAATGAAAAAATAACCTCTGGGTATTGAACCATTCTTTCTAAAACTATATTTAGATTTAATGTAGCTTTTATGGTCAAGTCGCTATGCGTTGCACAAGTAGGGCTATTTTTCGATATTTTTTTGTCTAAAAAATGAGGTTTTTCGAGAAAAAAACCAATTTTTGAGTTAATTACTCGGGATTTTTTTTATTTATTCTATTAGAGGTTTTCTTTCTGCACTAAATGACATCCCATTTAGTCTGATCTGATTAGCCATTCGGAATCTACAGGGGTTTAAAATTTCGAAAAACGAAATCCCGCCGAGTGCTCTCATGCGGTAAAATGACGTCATATCAAAAAAATGAAAAAATAACCTCTGGGTATTGAACCACTCTTTCTAAAACTATATTTAGATTTAATGTAGCTTTTATGGTCAAGTCGCTATGCGTTGCACAAGTAGGGCTATTTTTCGATATTTTTTTGTCTAAAAAATGAGGTTTTTCGAGAAAAAAACCAATTTTGGAGTTAATTACTCGGGATTTTTTTATTTATTCTATTAGAGGTTTTCTTTCTGCACCAAATGACATCCCATTTAGTCTGATCTGATTAGCCGTTCAGAATCTACAGGAGTTTAAACTTTCAAATTAGAATTTACCGCAGCGCGGTAAAATAAAATGATAGGAAAAAAATAAATGGTGAATTCTTTAGCTGAAAACTCATTCTTTCTAACCGTATATTTCCCATAATTATACCTCTTAAGACAGAGGAGTTATTCAAGCCAATAAACTTTTTCGTGCATGCCCCACTAACATGCCACTATAGACACATGATTTGTAAGACGTTGTCACGTCAAAACATAACCAATTGATTCGGCCCCAATCATTGATCTAATAATAGTTTTATTCAGGGGCGTATTTATGGGGGGGGGGGGGGGCCGAGGGGCCCGGGCCCCCCCGAAATTTCCCAAACACATATACATATATAGAGATATACAGACATCAGCGCAACAAATTTTTCCGCAGGATGGACAACTTTGGTTCCGCAATAGAAAAAATGGTCCCCAAAAAATTTCGTGTGAAAAAAAATATAGTTTCTTAAAAAAAAAAATTTTCCGTAGAAAAATTTTTGAGTTCGGGCCCCCCCCGAAAAAAAATTTCTATATACGCCCCTGGTTTTATTATATAATAATATTTTTTAATAACATTTAATATAATATTTAATTTTAATTTAATTTTAATTTTTTATAATATTTTATTTTTTTTAGCAGAAAAAAAAAAAAGTATACTCGTATAGCCTAATATGTATAATAAATTACCCGAGCTATTATATGTATATGTGTTTGGGAAATTTCGGGGGGGAAGGGCCGGGCCCCCTCGCCCCCCCCTTATATAGGCCCCTGACCCCTAGTCTCAACTACTTGGGCTCGCGACTCACACGCCACCCGACTTGCGTGAATTGCCCTGACTCCAATTTGCGCCAATCCATTGACTTGTATTGTTTGCCGAGCCGCGTGAAGCGCGCCATACGCGTCTCAATTTTCGGCTAGCCTTGTAGAAGAAAATGGAAAAAGAAAAGGAGGGCGACGCTGCTGGTAGATTAAATTTTAAAACAAGATGGAAAGGGATTTTATTTAAAAAAAAAAAACTCTTGCAGAATTATTTATTAATTTTTTTTTTTTTTTTTTTTTCAACAAATGAAACATTTTTCTGCTCTAATTAATTTCTAATATAGATAGCAATCCAGTCGAGTGTTTCTGCCACTTGTCTCGAATATTCTAATCTCCAGTCATTTAATATTCTTTGAGTGTCCTCACTAAAAGGTTCAGGCTCAGTATGTGTATTAATAGCAAGTGGCCCTGGTCCTGCCACTACACATATCCGTCCTTTAAATTGATTGATATATGATTGAAATGCTTGACGATCGTTAAAATAACAGAAAAGTATCGCTGTCGTTGTTGTTGACTTTGTACTGTTCTCTAAGAGTAGAGTAACGAGGTCACCCCTTTCATCACTGGCAAATATTAAAGGAGCAAATGGACCAAGAGAATGACGACTCAGCCACCAAGCGCGATCCATTTCTACACCCAACACCTCCAGGCCTGCACAAATACATCAATTGGATTTTGTTGTATATGTTATAGGAGAAACGTGTAGGTATATATATATTATATGCAGAAAAATTTTTGAGATCAGGGAAAATTTTAAGGAGGGGGCGGCAAATTAAATTTTTAAAGTTTTTTTTTTTTTTTTTGGGGGGGGGGGGGCGCGCGCAAAAAAAATATCTTGCCTAGGGCGGCAGAATAGCTTGCGCCGGCCCTGATTATATGCATTGCACAAAACGTTATTTGTTAAACATAGTGTTTTATTATATAAGATCAAACGAATTAGATGTTACATGGTTAAGTGGAAATGTGTATAACGTATCAGAGTTGAATAATGGAATGGAATGAGATGGGGTGAAGTCAGCCACATCCCATATATGAGTGAAGTTAGCTACATACAGAATAAAATACATAAGGAGTAGGAGAGGCAAAATTCAAGATATAATAGATTTTAATTTTTGTCTTTTTTTTCTTATGCAATTACGTCACATGAAAAATGCGTTGTCACCCAAATAACACATTGATTGAAAATAAAATTAAAAGTTCTTCTCAAGGGTCTAGTTATGAATGCAATGTAGTTTTTTTTTTTTTTTTTAATCTTAATTTTACTAAAGCAAATTGAACCCACCCGGGTGTGGCATAGTAGGTAGCGTGCCTACCTCCTATACCAAACGTCGCGACGTTTGGTATACGAGGCACAGATCATACAATCAAGATGGGACAGCTTCAGGTTAAAAATTGTTTATAAGTTTAGCGCCCTCTATACGCGTATCGACCTATTATTTTGCGCGGGAGACCCGTGGCTCAGAGAGAAGACATTAGCTTCTGGTCATGGGCGTACCCAGGATCAAATCTAGGGGGGGGCATGGTCAGATCATGGTCGTCCAGGGGGGGGGGCAGATCATGGTCGTCCAGATTGGGACATAGCTATTTTACTTTCTCTTACCTATGTATATATGTAATATATATATAGAGAGAAAGTATTGCGATCATGTCAAAAATTCGATGTCGAGATTTTGATGGATATACATGTTTTGAGGTCCCCTGAGTCCAAAAAAGTGGGTCCCGCAAATTGGTCTGTGTGTGTGTGTGTGTCTGTGTGTGTGTGTGTGTGTGTGTGTGGACAGATCTTTAGCATGAAGGAGTTGAGCTAGCGGATTGAAATTTTATATTTAACTTAGGTACCTTTGAAGAATCTCAAAATAAGCTTTTGAACAAAATCGGCCAAAAAGTACTAGTACTTTACTGATGTACTTTTTCAGTTTTTTTCGATTTTCTCAAAATTCCCTCCAAGGATTTTTTTTAAAATTCATAAATGAACTATTTTTTAGATGCTCTTTAAAATGTATATTCTCATTTTGCCGTTGAAATCTTCTGAAGACCACTTTACTCTTGTTCTTCATAGGAAAGATAGAAATGGTTGCCATGGTAACGGAATTTAAATCTTTTTCTTTTTATTAGATTAAAAATCAATTATCATTTACCATCTGGATACCAGATGGCTTAAATAAAAATGCCTGGACCCCCTAATATATATAAATTCATAAATAACGGTTATCGTAAATGTCTTATATGGCCTGAGCTGCCGAAAAGACAGTGTGAATGTGTGTGTGAGTGTGAGTATGAATGAGAAAAAAGTGCGAATGTTTAAAAAAAAAAAAAAAAAAAAAAAAAGAAAAAAAAAAATTATTATTTAAATTCCCATTTTTTTTAAATTTATTTGTGTCTTTAATTGTTTCAAAGAAAACATATATGTCTCTCTCTCACTTGCAAACATTATCGTCTCTCTCTACTCTTTTTAAATTCCCTTTCCACCTTATCTTCGCATAGGAACAATGTTAATTTCCTATAGGGATTTGTATGTTAATTTCGATTCAAAAGGGGGTCCCCTTTAGAACTTTTTAGGCATTTAAAATTTTTTTTTTCCAATTCTTATGAAATTTTGTATTTATTTACGATTCTATATTGTGTATAAAATATCCAAATATGAGATTAAAATTTTGAAAAATAACCATAGTTTATTTGAAGCAGTCAACATTTAAAATCTAAGTTTGAAACTAAGGTGCTATGGGAAACTAAATATATCTCGACACAAAAAATCTGGTGTGACCAGCACAGTGCGCAACTTTCTCTTACAGAAGGGTAAGAGAAAGTTGTGTGCTGTGCGCCAGTCACACCAGATTTTTTTATATAGAGGGGTAAAGCAATCGAATTAAAGGCCTAAAAACCCTCGAGTCCTAACAAAAATAATCATTCGCCGCCGCTATCCACCAATTTTGTTTCGTTTCACCACTTTATAAACGTTTAATTTTTACTTTCTCTTACCTCTATATATATGTTAATATATATAGAGAGAGAAAGTATTGGATTCATGTCAAAAATTCAATGTCGAGATTTTGATGGATCTTCACGTTTTGAGGTCCCCTGAATCAAAAAAAGTGGTTTTCGCGACATGGTCTGTCTGTGTGTCTGTGTGTGTGTCTGTCTGTGGGGGTGTGTGTGTGTGTGTCTGTGAACAAAATATCTCAAGAACTAAAAGAGCTAGGAGGTTGAAATTTTATATTTAAGTTAGGCACCCCCATGGGACCTGACACGAAGCTTTTGACCAAAATCGACCAAAGAGTACTAGTACTTTACTGATGCACTTTTTCAGTTTTTTTCGATTTTCTCAAAATTTTCTCCAACGATTTTTTTTTAAATTCAAAAATCAATTATTTTTTAGATTCTCTTTAAAATGTATATTCTCATTTTGTGATTGAAATCTTCTGAAGACCACTTTACTCTTGTTCTCCATAGAAAAGATAGGAGAAATGGTTGCCATGGTAACAAAATATAAATATTTTGTCATACTTATAAATTATCTTGAAAATCGAATGTACCGTACTGTCGGAAACTAAATACATGTCGACACAAAAAATCTGGTGAGACAAGCACAGTACACAACTTTCGATTACCGAAGGTAAGAGAAAGTTGTGTGCTGTGCGCCAGTCACACCAGATTTTTTTTTTGCTTCTAGGGGGGCAGCTGCCCCCTGCCCCTCGCTGGGTACGCCCATGCTTCTCGTGCCTAAGGTCCCGCGTTCGCGTCCCGTCCCAAGCGAGAAAAATTTATTTAATTTGAATTGGCTACTAATCATTTGAACTTAATAGGGATGGGGTCTAAATCACCTTAGATGCCGAAAAAGACCTTAAATTAAAAAAAAAAAAAAAAAAAAAACCGCTCACGAAAAATTTAATTTGTTTCAAATACTGGAGTGATAGTTGCACAGGAAAAATCTCGTCCAATCCGTATTGAATTTTTGATATTTATTCAATATTTTCTGTATATTAATCAAGGGCGGATCCAGAGGTGTTTCTCGGGGGAGAGGGGGTAATCTGGTGTGACTGGTCGCACAGCACGCAATTTTTTCTTTATTTCGGTAATTTAAAGGCGCATTCTGTACTTGTTTGCCAGAATATAAATACAAATCAAACTTTTAAGTATTAGTTTTTAAAATTTTTCATTAAAAATAAATTTATTTTCGAAAAAAAAGTTGTTTTTTTTTTTTTCAAATCTCGGGGGGGGGGGGGGGGTAATTACCTCCTTTACCCCCCCCCCCTCTGTATCCGCCCTTGATATTAATATATATGTTCATCGGTATGATAAAGTAAAAATAAAGATTAAAACAATTATTTGTAAATGAAAAAAAAGAGAAATTAGTGTTAAAAAAATTTATTGAAAATTGTAAAAAAATTATAATTAAATTTAATTATAAGAGCAACAAATTAAGAACTTACTTCTTTCTTTCCCATTTTTACTTTCTCTTACCTATGTATATATGTAATATATATATAGAGATAAAGTATTGGATTCATGTCAAAAATTCGATGTCGAGATTTTGATGGATCTTCACGTTTTGAGGTCCCCTGAATCCAAAAAAGTGGTTTTCGCGACATGGTCTGTCTGTGTGTGTGTGTGTGTGTGTGCGGGTGTGTGTGTGGGTGGGTGTGTGTGTGTGGGTGTGTGTGTGTGTGTTCACTTTTAAGCATGAAGGAATTGAGCTATGAGGTTGAAATTTTATATTTAAGATAAACACCCCCCGGGACCGGAAAAATAAGCTTTTAATCAAAATCGGCCAAAGATTACTAGTACTTTACTGATGTACTTTTTCAGTTTTTTTCGATTTTCTCAAAATTTGCTCCAACGATTTTTTTTTAAATTCAAAAATCAATTATTTTTTAGATGCTCTTTAAAATGTATATTCTCATTTTGCAATTGAAATCTTCTGAAGACCACTTTACTCTTGTATTTCATAGGGAAGATAGGAGAAATGGTTGCCATGGTAACAAAATATAAATATTTTCCCATACTTATAAATTTTACATCTGAATTCATATGTTCCGTGCTGTCGGGAACTAAATATATGTCGACACAAAAAATCTGGTGTGACAAGCACAGTACACAACTTTCGATTACCGAAGGTAAGAGAAAGTTGTGTGCTGTGCGCCAGTCACACCAGATTTTTTAAACACTTTGGGCATATTAAAGGGCAATAATTGCGTGTGATTAATTGAGTAGGGCACGTTACAATTTTATTTAATTCAAATTTATAATGTTTTTTACTTTCTCTTACCTATGTATATATGTAATATATATATATATATATATAGAGAAAGTATTGGATTCATGTCAAAAATTCGATGTCGAGATTTTGATGGATATACACGTTTTGAGGGCCCCTAAATCCAAAAAAATGGTTTTCGCGACATGGTCTGTGTGTGTGTGTGTGTGTGTGTGTGTGTGTGTGTGTGTGTGTGTGTGTGTGTGTGTGTGTGTGTGTGTGTGTGTGTGTGTGTGTGTGTGTGTGTGTGTGTGTGTGTGTGTGTGTGTGTGTGTGTGTGTGTGTGTGTGTGTGTGTGTGTGTGTGTGTGTGTGTGTGTGTGTGTGTGTGTGTGTGTGTGTGTGTGTGTGTGTGTGTGTGTGTCAATTTTAAGCATGAAGGAATTGAGCTATGAGGCTGAAATTTTATATTTAAGTTAAACACCCCCCCGGGACCGGAAAAATAAGCTTTTAATCAAAATCGGCCAAAGAGTACTAGTACTTTACTGATGTACTTTTTCAGTTTTTTTCGATTTTCTCAAAATTCGCTCTAACGATTTTGATTAAAATTCAAAAATCAATTATTTTTTAGATGCTCTTTCAAATGTATATTTTCGTTTTGCCCTCAAAATTGTTTGAAGCACACTTTACTCTTGTGCTTCAATAGGAAAGATAGGAGAAATGGTTGCCATGGTAACAAAATATAAATATTTTCCCATACTTATAAATTTTACATCTGAATTCAAATATTCCTTAGCCCTCGGGGCATGGCGTAGAGGTTAGCGTGCTAACCTCATATACCAAACGTCGCGGGTTCGGACCCCAGGCAGTCCGATGATTTTATTTAAGCCATCTGGATACCAGATGGCTTAAATAAAAATGCCTGGACCCTAATATATTATAAATTCATAAATAACGGTTATCGTAAATGTCTTATATGGCCTGAGCTGCCGAAAAGACAGTGCGAATGTGTGTGTGAGTGTGAGTGTGAATGAGAAAAAAGTGTGAATGTTTTTTTTTTTAAAAAAATAAAAAAAAAATATTCCTTACTGCCGGGAACTAAATACATGTCGACACAAAAAATCTGGTGTGACAAGCACAGTACACAACTTTCGATTACCGAAGGTAAGAGAAAGTTGTGTGCTGTGCGCCAGTCACACCAGATTTTTTTTATTTGTTATTAAACTCATGAAACAATGTTATTTTGTTGGCGAATGGAACGAACTCTACAGGATAAATTTTTAACTAGTCTAGTATTGCCATCTAGCCACATATCAGACAACTAAAAACTTATAAACATTCTTCCCATAGAGCTGTCCCCCCATGACCAAGCCCCGAGGGCAAGAAAATTATTTTTTTAAATAAAAACATTCACACTTTTTTCTGATTCACACTCACACTCACACACACATTCACACAGTCTTTTCGGCAACTCAGGCCATTTAAGACTTTAGACGATAACCGTTGTAATTAATATATATATTGGGAGTTCAGGCATTTCTATTTTAGCCATCTGGTATCCAAATGGCTTAAATAAAATCATCGGACTGCCTGGGTCCGAACCCACGACGTTTGGTATAGGAGGTAGGCACGCTAACTACTACGCCAAACTCGGGGGCAAGAAAATTATTATTACTACGTATTCCAATCCAGTGCCTGCTTGAGGATTTGTTTACATTCATAGAATACATAAAAGCAAAGAATAGATAAATATTTCTCTACATTTCCTATGAGAGAAATCGTAACTTTAGGAATTAATAACTCAAAAAGTTATAGAAATTTCGGGACCTGAGTATTTTTCCGGGACTCTCCATAACGTCCTCTAGACTGCAAAATTTCGTTTCAAAATTACGGGAAGTTGGTTAAACATAGCGTGACAGATGGACAGACGGACAGACGGACACACCGCAATTATTATATATAGATTATTTGAAACTATATATTAAATAAAAGATTTATGTTAAATATTATATAGCATGTATAATTTCAGAGTTATTTTAAATAAAATTAATTTATTTTATATATATATATATATTTTATTTTAAAATTTCGAATAAAATTTTTGTAAAAGATATTTGTAAAGAAAATTCAAATAGCAATTTCGTTTTCTAGATCTCTGGGCCCTGTGTGGGTGCACCTGTTGCACCTGCCTAGTTACGGCTCTGATTTCAACTAACCTGAGACTTGAGCAAGAAGCCATTCAAGTAATCCTGTGCCACAACCGATACTGATCACGTGGCTCACATTGAGTTTACGTAGTGTGTCAGAGAGCCATCGCAATGTCTCCTCATCAGGACGTAGCCATAAAAGAGATCCACCCAAACTGTACATGTATGTAGATGAGGACAACCACGAGACAATTCCTCGCCAATCACCTGCAATGCAATCAAAACAATCATGGTAAATTCTGTAAGAATTTTATTCAAGTGAAAAGATTTCATCTCTTCATACTCACACTTTTTTCTCATTCACACTCACACTCACACACACATTCATACAGTCTTTTCGGCAACTGAGGCCATATAAGACTTTTTACGATATCCGTTATTAATAAATATACATATATGGGGTCCAGGCATTCTTATTTAAGCCATTTGGTATCCAATTGGCTTAAATAAAATCATCGGACTGCCTGGGGTCCGAACCCGCGACGTTTGGTATATGAGGTTAGCACGCTAACCTCTACGCCATGCCCCGAGGGCATTTCATCTCTTTTATATAAGAACTGACTTTTTTAATTTTGAAAAATATTTGTACCAAGGGCGGTCCTAGCCTTACATTTGAGGGGGGGGGAGGGGGGGGGTCACTGTTAAAAACTGTTACTGGTATCAAGTTTTTTTGATCAAACCAAAGGCAAGTCCTAACCTCAGGGCCGTAACTAGGCAGGTCAGGGGCGTATATAGAAATTTTTTTCGGGGGGGGCCCGAACTCAAAAATTTTTCTGCGGAAAATTTTTTTTTTTAAGAAACTAAATTTTTTTTCCCACGAAATTTTTTGCGGAACATTTTTTCTTTTGCTGAACCAACGTTTTCCATCCTGCGGAAAAATTTGTTGCGCTGATGTCTGTATATCCCTATATATGTATATGTGTTTGGGAAATTTCGGGGGGGCCCGGGCCCCCTCGGCCCCCCCTTATATACGCCCCTGAGGCAGGTGCAACAGGTGCGCCCGCACAGGGTCCAGAGATCTAGGGGGCCCTAAAACGATATTGTTAATTGAATTTTCTTTACGCCCACGGGGCTTGGAGTAGTAGGTAGCATGACTACCTTCTATACCGAACGTCAGGGGTTCGGACCCCAGGCAGTCCGATGATTTTATAACAAATTGTGGCTGTTATACAATAGGATTAATAATACAACAAGAGGATGCAGCCAATAATAAAAAGCATCAGTCCGATGATTTTATTTAAGGCATTTGGATACCAAATGGCTTAAGGGGGTTCAGGAGCGAAGTCTAAACGTACTTTAAATGAATTAAATTTATAAAAGATTATTGGGACATCGAGCTATAATTGTTTAATGACTTATTAAAAAATTATCGTAATTAATTTTTTTGTTATCAAGCAAATACAAAAAAACAATCTGACCCAATAATCTTTAATTTTTTTTAAATTTAAAAATTAATTTATTGTTATTATTAATCACATATTAATTAAGACATTTTTAAAATAAGCTTAGAGGATTTATTTAAAATTTATCTGTCAAATAGTTAATCACTCTTGCAAAAGATGGCAGGCTAGTCTAACAGCCGATATAGAATTAGCCTATATATGGCCTATATTTATAAATTTTTATGCTTTTACTAGCTGCGGTAGGGTTGCCTTCGGCAACCCTACCCCGCTAGGCCCTGGCGGGCGGCGCACAGTGGTCCGGATCGCTCGAAAAGCGGCCAAAAGTCGTATATCTTTTTTATTAGTCGGTATTTTTTGGTGAAAATTTTTGTACATATGCTTTTAAGTATCCCCTTTAATAATATGTTATAAAATTTTTTTTTTTACAATTATAAAAGCCATAAAAAATAAAAAACTCTTTTTCATGCGTATTTTTTTTTTTTTTTAATCTCTATCATTTTTAATAAGGAGTGTTTTTTGATGAAATTTTGTATACATATATTTTTGGTTATGTCTTTTAAGATAAATCTATTATATTTTTATTATAACGATAAAAAAAAAAATATTTTTTTAAAGCGAATTTTTTTAACAAATATTTTGTTTTAAAAAATGACATGTTTTTGACATTGACACCGAGGTTTATTTTACAAACCAACAATACAATAAAATAAAAATATGATCTAATAAATACAATCAAATAAATATACAGTGTTTCGGAAACATTATTCGTCATCTTCAGGATGCTATATGATGCATTAATTTCGAAAATAAGCACCTAAATTGTTTGTTAAGAATTAGAAGAAAATGTAAATGTAAATATATACACGTCTTTTTTCTCATAGAACAAATATTATATAAATATACCACACTTGTGTGTTGAATTCACTTGAATGCCTGAGCATCTCAGGTTTGGTATATACGTATTTGTTTGAGAAACTAAAAGATTTCGATTATACTAATATATGAAATTTTTTCGAAACTTATAGGGAAATAGTTAGGGATGATACGATGTATAGCACACTAAAGTATGAACGAAACTGAATTTTATTTTAATATATTTTTTGTCGCAAGTCTCTTGAAGGACCTTTTGACTTTCCGGTCATATATCCTTTTTCGGTTTCCTTAGAATTGAATACAAAAGGGTATAATAATAAACAATTATTTAACTTTAGAGAAAAAGTTATAAATACTGCAATGAATTTGGGGTTTTCCAAACGCAGACAGGTAAAAAAGCACCTGAATATCCTGTATTATTTTTCCTATATCTGTTGTTTATTTAATATAATTGATATTAAAAAATATATTTCATCATATATTTGCTTTTAGTTAGGTAAAATAAAAATAATTCAAGATATTAATGAAGCAATAGTCTATTCAAAATCCGCGCGCGACTGCTTTAAAGGCTTGTAATTTCCAAATAGGCAAACATATAGAAAAGTTGTTTATTAGGGCATTTTCCTTGGCTCTTTAGCTATCACCAGGTGCATTCAAATCTTTAACACCTCTAAGGAAAAAAAAGATATGGACTAATATTTATATTTTTCAGATGCATTTTTACATTTTTATTATTGGTGTTAAAACAATATAAAAAATAATTTGACTAAAATAAAAAAATTATATTTTAAACTGGGATTATTGATGAATCGAAAGGTAAAATTTTAATCGGATTGGTCCATTATTTCCTCTTGAAATAATACAATGAATTTGGGCTTTTCGGAGTGGAAATTATGATGGAAAACACTTGTCTGCTTGAATATTCCTCGTTATTTTCTCAATATCTAATGTCATATTAATATAATAGGTATTAAAAAATATAGTTCTTCAAATATTTGCTTTTAATTATTTTAAATAGAAATAATTTTAGATATTAATGAAGCAAAAGTCTATTCAAAATCCGCGCGCGACTGCTTTAAAGGCTTGTAATTTCCAAATAGGCAAACATATAGAAAAGTTGTTTATTAGGGCATTTTCCTTGGCTCTTTAGCTATCACCAGGTGCATTCAAATCTTTAACACCTCTAAGGAAAAAAAAGATATGGACTAATATTTATATTTTTCAGATGCATTTTTACATTTTTATTATTGGTGTTAAAACAATATAAAAATATATATAAACTAAAAGAAAAAAATTTGTCTTTAAACTAGAGATATTGATGAATTAAGAAAAAAAATTTTGATTAAATTGGTCCATTATTTCCCATAAAAAAAATTCTTGAATTTATGCTAAAAAATGGTTAAAAATCTCTCCGTAATTTGGTCAACTTTGCGCGCCTATAACTGTGAAATGGCTTCACTATTTTAAAAAAAATTTACGGCTTTGAGTTAGCCAAATATTCAAGTTTAATATCCTAGAATATCATTCTATTTGGTTGACTTTCATTTTTTTTTTTGGTTTGGCCGCTTTTCGAGCGATCCGGACCACTGTGCGGCGTCTCGGGATATGACTAAGAGTTGTCCAGATAAATGTATTTTAATTAATTATGAGTAGAGACCGGATTTTAAGCAAAATGCTTATTGCTGAATTTTATAAGCAACGATTAGATATTTAATTTCTACACGAATTACGAAAAACTAAGTGTATTGAGATTGCATTTTTTTTGCTTTTTTTACTTTTTTTGAGTTTTTATGCTTTTTTTCCCTTTAGTGCTTATTTGAACTTATTTTACGAATAATTATATATTTTTTTCTTTTTTTATTAAAAAACACACTTTTTCCCATTCACACCCGCATACACAAGGGGCGAGGGGAGGGGGCCGACCCCCCCCCCCCCCCCCCGAAATGTTTGATCGGCCCCGCAGTGCGAAAAAATATAGCACTGTAAAAAAAATTTTTTCCGCAGGGTGGAAAACTTTGGTTCCACAAAAACAAAAGTGGGGCTGGTAATTCCATCCTTAACCCCCCCCCCCTTTGCATCCGCCATTGTTATGAGTAGAAGTTGCTTATGAGATGCTTTTTTTCAACTTTTATGCTTATTTAAAGACTTTTTATACAAGATTTTTATGCTTTTTTAAGCACTTATTTTCCATTTTTTATGCTTTTTTGTCCGGTCTCTAATTATGAGGAAGAGTTATTTTTTATTTTAAATATTTGATTAATATATTTTTCAATTATTTACACCCTAAGAAAGCAACATTTTAAATTTTATTAAAATCGAATGAAAAATAAATTTTAGGGGGGCCAGGGGGTGATTGATTCTGAGGTCTAAAATACCATTTTTCAATTAGTTACACCCTAAGAAAGCAGCATTTTAAATTTTATTAAAATCGAATGAAAAATAAATTTTAGGGGGGCCAGGGGGGTGATTGCACTTTCTGAGGTCTAAAATACCATTTTTCAATTATTTACACCCTAAGAAAGCAACATTTTAAATTTTATTAAAATCGAATGAAAAATAAATTTTAGGGGGGCCAGGGGGGTGATTGCACTTTCTGAGGTCTAAAATACCATTTTTCAATTATTTACACCCTAAGAAAGCAACATTTTAAATTTCATTAAAATCGAATGAAAAATAAATTTTAGGGGGGCCAGGGGGGTGATTGCATTTTCTGAGGTCTAAAATACCATTTTTCAATTATTTACACCCTAAGAAAGCAACATTTTAAATTTTATTAAAATCGAATGAAAAATAAAAAAAATAAAAATTTAAGGGGGGGGGGGGGGCGCAGAGCGGAAAAATCTTTTCAAATGTCGAATTGTTAGGGGGATGAATAGTTTTTATTTTTCATTTTAAATTTTTTGATATATATATTTTTCGTAAAGCGAGTTAGATCCTGTTTTCCAATGCTTTGCTATGGGGTAATTGATAACCCCCAAAAAGGGGGGTTCCCTACCCCCTAATTCGATATAATGATAGCCTAAAACCACCCCCGGAAAATTCTCTACCCATTAAAAAAAACTCCATGAAAATCGGTCCAGTAGTTTCGGAGTCTATGCGTTACAAACAGACAGACAGACAGACAGAGATTGTCTTTTATATAATAGTATAGATAAAAGATACATAATATACATATAATAACATTTATAAAGTATTTATTATTAAAAGATCAATAGAATCAACCAAATCCATTAAATGATTAGCTACCATGCTGACATCTCTTGGCAAATTTTCGTAATAGGTGTTGTTTTTGACTTACTTTTGAAGACACACAACGCCCTCTTCTCGGGAAAAACATGCGTAACTTCTACCTCCTGAACCCCCTTAAATAAAAACATACGAATATCGTTAAAAGTCTTAAATGGCCTGAGTGAATGTGTGTGTGAGTGTGAGTGTGAATGAGAAAAAAGTGTGAATGTTTAAAAAAAAAAAAAAAAAAAAAAATTCTTTACAAATTTGTTTTACAAAAATTTTATTCGAGATTTTAAATATATATTAATATATAAAATAAAATAATTTTATTTAAAATAACCCTGAAATTATACATGATATATAATATTTAACATAAATATTTATTTAATATATAGTTTTAAATAATTCATTATATACATGTAAAAGAAAAATTATTTAAAAATATTTAATTTTTTATAGATTTTCAATTTATAATAAAAAAAACTAAACTGTTTCATGATCTCTGATATCGGAAAAAGAAATATTTTAAATTTTTCTGATAGACTTGACTGGGCCCCAGGGCCGGAACTACGAGATTTTTTTAGGGGGGGGGGGGGGCAAAATTTAATTTGCCGCCACTCCCTTAAAATTTTCTATAGAAAATTCATATCAATTTACCTTTTTTTTAAGTAAATCTTTCTTTAATTGCCCCCTCCCTAGATCCGGCCCTGCTGGGCCCCCCGCATTGGGGGGTTTGCGGGTATGTACCGGTACGTTACGCCACTGCATAAAATCTTAGAATTGCAAGTTTTTTTTAATAGTTTTTCAAAAAAATAATTAACCCCTCAATTTTACTTATAAGATAATATAATAGTCTTAAGGTGCGATCACACCGGGACCTGACTTGTGTTTACTGACTGGAGTTCTAACCGAATCCGAATTGAGGGGGGTCACACACTAAAACTTGACTGGAGTGACGTAATCTTGCTTTTCTGTTGTTTGGTATATAAGTATGTCGCTGATGTTAACAATGCTTTTTTACTTGAATGATACTATTTTCCTTCCCAGCAATTTATTTCTAAATAAACTTAATAAAACTAATTATCGTTATATCAAGAAATATTTTTACTAAATTTTAAGTAAAAATATTTCTTAATTGACTATTTAAAAAATAATATCTTATTAATTTAAAAAAATTTGTAATCTATTTGTTTTGACTTAACATATTTTCCTGCAATTTTTAATAAAAAATAGAAGTTATCTCAAAATTATTATTTATTTGTATTATTATTACTTAAATAAAGCCCTATATTGCCAAAAATGTCTTTATTAAGGAACCGATCAAACAGCTGATTGAAAAAGTCGGCCAAGTTGGCCGGAGTCAGGTCCCGATCCAACAAAATTGGTTAGCCACCAGAGTCCGTATAGTGACGTAGCTCCGCTCAACTCCGTTTCGGCAGCAGTGTGTGCACCTCCATAGAAATACATAGGTTGGGTCCGCCACCGGACACAACTCAAGTCAAGTCAGGTTCCGGTGTGATCGCACCTTTAAGGAGAAGCCAACATGGCCGACTTTTTCAATCAGCTGTTTGATCGGTTCCTTAATAAAGACATTTTTGGCAATATAGGGCTTTATTTAAGTAATAATAATACAAATAAATAATAATTTTGAGATAACTTCTATTTTTTATTAAAAATCGCAGGAAAATATGTTAAGTCAAAACAAATAGATTACAAATTTTTTTAAATTAATAAGATATTATTTTTTAAATAGTCAATTAAGAAATATTTTTACTTAAAATTTAGTAAAAATAATTCTTGATATAACGATAATTAGTTTTATTAAGTTTATTTAGAAATAAATTGCTGGGAAGGAAAATAGTATCATTCAAGTAAAAAGCATTGTTTATCCTTCGACATACTTATATACCAAATATCAGAGAAGTAAGATTACGTCACTCCAGTCAAGTTTTAGTGTGTGACCCCCGTCAATTCGGATTCGGTTAGAACTCCAGTCAGTAAACACAAGTCAGGTCCCGGTGTGATCGCACCTTTAAGGTGCGATCACACCGGAACCTGACTTGACTTGAGTTGAGTCCGGTGGCGGACCCAACCTATGTATTGCTATGGAGGTGCACACACTGCTGCCGAAACGGAGTCGAACATAGCTACGTCACGATACGGACTCTGGTGGCTAACCAATTTTGTTGGATCGGGACCTGACTCCGGCTGGCTGAGAAGCCAACATGGCCAACTTTTTCAATCAGCTGTTTGATCGGTTCCTTAATAAAGACATTTTTGGCAATATAAGGCTTTATTTAAGTAATAATAATACAAATAAATAATAATATTGAGATAACTTCTATTTTTTATTAAAAATTGCAGAAAATATATGTTAGTCAAAACAAATAGATTCCAAATTTTTTTAAATTAATAAGATATTATTTTTTGAATGGTCAATTAAGAAATATTTATACTTAAAATTTAGTAAAAATATTTATTGATATAACTATAATTAGTTTTATTAAGTTTATTTAGAAATAAATTGCTGGGAAGGAAAATAATATCATTCAAGTAAAAAACATTGTTTACTTCTTCGACATACTTATATACCAAATAACAGAAAAGTGAGATTACGTCACTCCAGTCAAGTTTTAGTGTGTGACCCCCCTCAATTCGGATTCGGTTAGAACTCCAGTCAGTAAACACAAGTCAGGTCCCGGTGTGATCGCACCTTTATACAGGGCCGTGCAGGGCCGTCTTAAGAAATTCGGCGCCCGTGGGCTACTAGAAATAACGCGCCCCTCTTCCTAAGAAAATACACAGAATGGCAAATGGGAGCGGGGTGTCCGGAAAAGTTATACAAAAGTGTCAGAACTAGAAAAAATCTATTTATTACTTTTATACTAAACAAAAATAAAATTTAATTAAATCAAAAAACATTTAAAAAGAAAAACAATATTTTAAGAAAGTGTTTTAATTTAAAAATAAGTTTTTTTTTTTTTTTTTTTTTTTTAAACATTCACACTTTTTTCTCATTCACACTCACACTCACACACACATTCACACGGTCTTTTCGGCAACTTAGGCCATTTAAGACTTTGACGATAACCGTTATTGATAATATACACATATTAGGGGTCCAGGCATTCTTATTTAAGCCATTTGGTATCCAAATGGCTTAAATAAAATCATCGGACTGTCCGGGGTCCGAACCCGCGACGTTTGGTATACGAGGTTAGTACGCTAACCTCTACACCAAACCCCGAGGGCTAAAAATAAGTTAAAACTAATAAAATGAAAAATGAATTTTTATAAAACTAATAAATAAATGACTAATAACTAATAAGAACAATGTATTTATTATTTTTATATATTTAATATGTATTTTTACTTATTTATTAATGGAATGGTCGACCATACCTTATCACTTATCACTGGGGGTGATCACTGATATGAGGAGTGCGGGGGTTCTGAACAGCATCCTTGAAGATGAAGGTGCGTCGTCTTGAAGCCCGCTTCCAGATGTCGACCAGAGAGACAGAGCCAACGAGATTACAATTCGCTGCAGCTCAGTAGTAGGATATTAAAGGCCAGAAAGCCTGTTCAGCATCAGCACTGGACCATTTGATGAGGCCAGGGACTCGGCTGGATTGAAGATTGCTTGGTTGTGCCGTATAATATAGCACAAGGGAGCATTGGGGTTTGGTTACCAGAAAAGATTATTCTCTCGATGTGCACGGCTTGAGCACCAAAAGCCAAGTGTAGTAAAAGAGGGGCGCGCACTGCCTTAATTAACCCCTCTTGGAAGGGTTAAGGCTTCCCCTACTTAATTGCACTGATTATTATTAAATTTTATTATTTTTTCTTTTATTAGAATTAATTAAATATTTAAATATTTTCTTTTAACAAAACTTTTAAATAATAAGGCTGGTCGTCCACTGGACGCGACAACGCGCTACCGCTACAAGCGCTACAACATGCTACAGATCCCAATGTGTGTGAATCAATCGAAGCTCGTCCACTAGAAGCGCGCGACATCACGCTACAACGCGCTTCGAGCGACAAGGCGCTACAGATCCCAAAAAAATGGGATCTGTAGCGCGTTGTAGCGTCTAACCCTTTGTTTTTATAACCTAAAATACTCTCACCGGCAAAAAAAAAACCGCAACACTTTGTTTTTTCTTAATAAAGTTGATGCAATTAAATAAAACAAAGACCAAAATGTCGATATTTAATTTGTGGGACAAAATAAGATTAAATAGGCATCAAAGAGCCGTAGTTACTTCATCAATCACTGTTTGTTCGGTGAGTGTGTGTTTAAATGAATTTTCATAAATTTTTTAAATTTTTTATTAACTGTTTCAAGAATCGACTGCTTTGCAAATATCAGTTTCGATTTTTCATCACCGTCAGGACCTTTAAAAATAAACATAGAGTATGTGTAATTTATTTTATATTCAACACTTACTTAATCTTTTGTAGTCGACATTACAATTTTTTGTGATATACTGTATATATATATATTAAATTGATAAAATTATACATTTTTGTTTTTTTCACATTGAGTGATTTGGTGAAGTAACTGCGGCTCTTCGAGATCTATTTAAAATAACCTTCATCCCAGAATATAAAGAATTTTAAAATAAGATTATTTGAAAATTTAGCGAAAATAAATATAAATTTCGAGATTTTTATCTTGGTTTTATATTTCAATTTAATTATTTATTAAAATTATATGGATTTGTTTTATTTATTGGTTAGAAATTTATATGATATTTTATGTCAAATGTAGCGCGAAGTAGCGTGCAGTGGACGACCCTTGTCGCGTGTTGTCGCGTCTCTTGTTGTCGCCCTTGTAGCGGTAGCGTCCAGTGGACGACTAGGCTAAATTTTATAAATTATTTCATTTTACAAAAAAATTAGAAAATAATTATTCTATTAATAAAAGAAACGAATCTTTTAATATAAAAAAATAAATTAATACGAATTAGGAGGGGAGAAATGGACAATTTCTCTATAATATCTATTTGAACTATAATTACTTTTTCCCAAAAAATATAGGGGCCCTAAAAAAGCTACGGTAGTTACGTCCCTGGGCTTCTGTGGTCAAAAAGTTGTAATTTTTGCAAATAAATCACAATAAAAACAACAAGTCTTTTATTAAGTTTAATTTAGTACTGTCAATCATTTTAATTTTCTAATTTTCCCGGGTTCGATTTTTTCACCAGCCATAGTTATTTACATAAAATTTTTACAAATTTTTTACGCAATTTAAAAAATCTGGTGTGACTGGCGCACAGCACACAACTTTCTCTTACCTTCGGTAATCGAAAGTTGTGTTCTGTGCTTGTCACACCAAAAATCTGGTGTGACTGGCGCACAGCACACAACTTTCTCTTACCTTCGGTAATCGAAAGTTGTGTTCTGTGCTTGTCACACCAGATTTTTCGTGTCGAGATAGATTTAGTTCCCGACAATACGGAACATATGAATTCAGATGTAAAATTTATAAGTATGGGAAAATATTTATATTTTGTTACCATGGCAACCATTTCTCCTATCCTTCCCTATGAAATACAAGAGTAAAGTGGTCTTCAGAAGATTTCAATTGCAAAATGAGAATATACATTTGAAAGAGCATCTAAAAATTAATTGATTTTTGAATTAAAAAAAAAATCGTTGGAGCAAATTTTGAGAAAATCGAAAAAAACTGAAAAAGTACATCAGTAAAGTACTAGTACTCTTTGGTCGATTTTGATTAAAAGCTTATTTTTCCGGTCTCGGGGGGTGTTTAACTTAAATATAAAATTTCAACCTCGTAGCTCAATTCCTTCATGCTTAAAATTGAACACACACACACACACCCCCACCCACCCACCCACCCACACACACACACACACACACACAGACAGACCATGTCGCGAAAACCACTTTTTTGGATTCAGGGGACCTCAAAACGTGAAGATCCATCAAAATCTCGACATCGAATTTTTGACATGAATCCAATACTTTATCTCTATATATATATTACATATATACATAGGTAAGAGAAAGTAAAAACGGTTGGGTGTTTTTCATGTACCGTGATTTAGTTCCTGTTGTAATCACAGAGGGACGTTTTGCTTAAATTTTTTTAAAGAATGCCTCATCTAATTTATTTATGTCTCTGATGCCTATGACGTCAATTAATACAATCTAAATTGTTTTCAAATAAAGAATTACTTATACTTAAAATTGAAAAATGGGAATATCTGCTGTAGAATTATTAAAGAATCCAAGAGAAAGAAAAAGA
Source organism: Euborellia annulipes (assembly GCA_023213315.1). Lineage (NCBI taxonomy): Eukaryota > Metazoa > Arthropoda > Insecta > Dermaptera > Anisolabididae > Euborellia > Euborellia annulipes. The sequence goes on along the minus strand of JAKCPI010006697.1, from coordinate 7,960 downwards.
TCAACACTAACGAAATTAGCACCAACAATATTTGGACTTACTGGAGGAGTGTTGGCGGCGATGATGTCTAATCAAATCAAAGGACTTCCAATGCTATCTAGTATTTATTTTTTTCTTCACTAAAAACTTAAAAAATTATTTATTTATATATATATTTACTTTATTAATATCATATTATAAAATAACTTTCAGGTCCAAAGACTTATGCTAAATTGGTTTTATTCTCATTATTGATTTTTTTTGGAATCCAGAGAAGTAGAATGAATTATAGAATCAAATCCGACGCCATTTTAGTTGAATATTTGAACTTGCATCCTGAAGATTTTGAGGAGACTGGTATGTATTTTTTTACTTTCTCTTACCCTATATATAGAGAGAGAATGTATTGGATTCAGGTTGAAATTTTATATTTAATTTAGGCACCCCCCCCCCGCAAGGGGTGAAAATAAGCCTCTGAACAAAATCGGCCAAAAAGTATTACGGTAGTACTTTACTGATGTACTTTTTCAATTTTCTCAAAATTCACTGCAACGATTTTGTTTAAAATTCAAAAACTATTTTTTAGATGCTCTTTAAAAAGTATATCAGTGAAATTTTTCATTGAAATCGTTTCAAGTACACTTTACTGATGAAGCATTCGTAGCTCACCGCCGTCTATGAATCGCGTGGTCAAGTTAACTAAAGTGCTAAGAGCAACTAAATATATCTCGACACAAAAAATTAGGTGTGACCAGCACGGTGCACAATTTTCTCTTACCGAAGGGTGCTGTGCGACCAGTAAATTCTGAGTTTAGCCTCTAGATCAGTGTTTCCCGACCTTTTGATGTCCACGGCACCCCAAAGCAGTGGCGGCTCGTGACCGAGACAACTGGGTAGGCGACAAATATATATATATATATATATATATATATATATATATTACTTACGAAAAATAGAAAAAAAGAAAGAAAAAAGGCGTATAATTCAATAATTTGATCTGTGAAGTTATCTTGTTTCGAAATTTGAACTAATAAATCTTTTTCTATTGATAACAACGAAAGAGAAGACAACCTTTCCTGCGACATTGAGTTTCTTAAATAATTTTTTATGCGTTTTAAACATGAGAAATTGCGCTCTACGGTAACACTTGTCATCGGCTTGGCATAGGCTACTTAGTTCATCGCCTAACCGTTTGACTTATAGCGCTAGCTATCACTGCTGTGCGCATGCGCGACTGTCTAGAAATGTGGGCAGCGGAGTGTGGAGTACAGGCAGTAAATAGGCTAAGAAAAATATCGCCTTTACTTTATAAATACGGGGTTCTGAAGTGTTTCAAATTTTTTTTTTTTTTTTTGCAAAATCATATATATTAATTAATAAATATAGTAATTATTTTATGAAACTAAATATTTTTAAACTTAATAAATATAATAAAATTGATAAATATTTTTGATCTGTATATTTATAAGGTAGGCGTCGCCTACCTTGCCTACCCTAGCGAGCCGCCACTGCCCCAAAGGTGTTTTGGGAATAACATTACACACTAGGGGCACCCTTCCTTTTATTTTCCCCTAGCAAAACGGAATTTTTTCTGCCCTGCGGAAAATTTTTGCCTCTTACGTATAAATTATTTGACCTTTTTTTAGTAAAACTTTATTTTTTCCGCCTCTTTATTTTGTAGTTTATACAACGCCCTCGGGGCATGGTGTAGAGGTTAGCGTGCTAACCTCATATACCAAACGTCGCGGGTTCGGACCCCAGGCAGTCCGATGATTTTATATAAGGCATTTGGATACCAAATGACTTATATAAGAATGCCTGGACCCCAATATGTATAATTATAAATAACGGATATCGTTTAAAGTCTTAAATGGCCTAAGTTGCCGAAAAGACTGTGTGAATGCGTGTGTGAGTGTGAGTGTGAATGAGAAAAAAGTGTAAAGTGTAGTTTATACAACCCTGCGGCACCCTTTAGCCATTCTCGCGGCACCCTTGGGTACCGGGGCACAGCGGTTGGGAACCACTGCACTAGATGCATATAAACTTACACTTTCTCTTTATAAATAAATATAGAGGATGGTTTAGATAAAAATATAGAGGTGTATATGTTTATTTATATGTATATAAATCAAGTAGCACAGGAAGTTAAAAAAAACTTTGCTCTCCCCCCCCCCTAAGGAAAAACTTGTATGTTTGATCCCACTATCTTTGGCAAAAGAACACTAGAGAGCGCTTACTTCGGCTTTAGTGCTTCCTCTATATTTCACGGTCCCTATAGATCTCGAAAATTATTTAACAATATCACCATGGCTAATTAAAATGAATTTGAGGCGGTTACAGCTTTTATGGATGTCCATCTCACCTCTTCAAAAACGCTTTTTAAAAGATACTCGTTTATAATAATTCTATTTACTTGCAATGCTTTCTTTTCTTTTTTTTTTCAGAAAAGAAAACATATTCTCAATTGTTTCAAACATGGCATCCGATCAGATAAATAAGGATTAGTGAGTAGCCTACGTATTTTTCTGTTGAAAAATAAAAATAAATTATAATTTTTTTTTATAAAAAAAAAAATGAAATAATATGTAATTTGCTTGAAATAAAAATTTAAATTTCATTTTTAAATGGTGGATGCTCTTCATTTGTTGCTGGTTATTTTATTTTATTATTTTTCTTTTTTAAGGTCTTTTTCGACAACTAAAGCCATTTAGACCCTTTTTTTTTTAAACATTCACTTTTTTCTCATTCACACACACATTCACATAATTTTTTTTTTAGAAAATTAAAATAATTTAATATGTTCAAATAGTATAAAACAAAAACAAATCTACTATAAAACTTTAAAAGTTTTAAATAAAATTACAATTTTAATAAAAATAAAATTTTAAAAAATTTGCCAGTGATTTTTCAAAAAATTTTGGAAAAAATTTGGAAAAAAATGAATTTTTTACTCTAGATTTTAATTTTCAAAAGTAAAAATATATCATTTTTAAAAATAAATGAAATAAAAGAAGACATATTACCCCCCCCTCTGTAGGATGCCAGGGGGGCAATGTACCCTTGCCCCCCCCCCCCAGTTCCGGCGCCTGCATATATGGGGTCCAGGCATTCTTATTGAAGCCATTTGGTATCCAATTAGTTTAAATAAAATCATCGGACTGCTAAATATAGCCTAAAAAATTTTTTGATAAAATCACAAGCAAATTTTTTAAAATTTTAATTTTATTAAAATTGTGATTTTATTTAAAATTTTTAAAGCTTTATAGTAGATTTGTTTTTGTTTTATACTATTTGAACATATTAAATTATTTTAATTTTCTAAAAAAAATTTTTTGCCCCCCCCCCTGATTCAAATTCGTTCCGGCGCCCCTGGAGAAGACTGTGTGAATGTGTGTCTGAGTGTGAGTGTGAAAGAGAAAAAAGTGTGAATGTTTTTTATTAAAAAAAAAAAAAAAAAAAAACAGTGACCCCCCCCCAAAATGTAAGGCTAGGACCGCCCTTGCCACTGTTATGGCCGCTAACTGTGACCTTTAGTTGTTCTTCCAAGAGTAGTTCGCCGCCACCACCGAGTATTCTCTTGGTTACTCGGAACCAGTTTAATAAAAGATGTTGTTGAATTTATAATAATTTTATTATAAACTTGGATGTATAAATGAGTACATTCGTAATACAGAGGAGGTTATATTATAAAACGTATATGTGTACTAGCCCGTGAGTCGGGAGTCTGAGCTGATGTTTGTTTCTGACTGGGAGCTTATATAGCGCCCGATTGATGGTGGGGACATAGGGTCCCACGGTAAATGCTTATTCTTTATAAATTTTGATGACGTTTATATGCAACCTGGCAGTTCATGTTGCCTAGTGCTCGTCTTTAGCCATTTGGCAGTTTCAAATATCGTGGGAAGTCTCTCTTGTTTTTCCTTCCCAGGTGCCATCTGATATATTGATGACAATAATTTTATTACCAGTGAGAAAGAATTAGATCTTTCTTATGTCTAGACTGCGAGTCATCATTTATTTGATATGGCTTATGTCTAGACAGCGAGTCATCATTTACTTGATATCGTCAGACTTTCTTTTAACTATGTTAGATTAGTAATTATAATTTTCAAAATTTTTCAGGCACAACATAACCTCCACCCTTAGTTTCTTATTAAAAATAAATGTCTTTATACTTTTAATTTTTAATAAGTCTATCTTAAATTCTTGATTATAACATTATTGATTATTTTTCTTAAATCTACACTGATTATTGGCTTTCACTTTCACTTTCACTTTTCACTGATCATCGATATATAACCTTCACAATTCAGATTGGTTTTTAAATCGTATGAACTATGCATACACTTAACTTTAAAATTAAAATTTATTTTCATTCTCAACACATTCTTGAAGACTTAAATCTATCTAATTCTATTTTAATAACAATGAATAATGATATGAATATGGTATAATAACATTTGTATAATATAGATATAATAATAAAATGATATTGTATTTCTTAATCTACTTGAGGTTCTGGGTCCTTTGGCTCTTATGAGCATTGGAAGATACTTGTTTTCGAGTACCTTTCAATGACCATAATTACATGGTTACAATATTATCTCTCCTTTTTTTTTTTTTTACATATTATTTGACCCTTCACCTTCATTGGCTTCCTCTATGCTCTTATTACTTCTAGCTATGATTATAGATTTTCTAAATTTCATATACTTTCTACATCCTTTAAATAATGCATACATTACAATAATTATACCGATCATTGTTACAAGAATCGAGAAAAATGTCATGTGATGGTGTATGTTTTTGAGATTTCTCTGTTGTTCTATCTGTGTTTTTATTTCTTCCCACCCTTTGCTAGGTTCTTCTAAATTCACATCCATTTCCTCTATGCCTATGTTCTTTATTTGTTCCCCCCTTGTGTTTATCTTTCTTACTTCCCCCGTGTCTGTGTTATCCCTATCAATAATATTTGTTAGATTAAAATTTGGGATCTTATAACTGTTTACTATCGCTTCAGGTCTAAATTCTGACTTTAACACTTTATTCTTTGTTGATAGTTCGCACTTATTGCCTAATCTTAAAATTCCTGAATTCTTTAGAGTTAACTTGTTTGTTTCTTTTTCATCTTTACAGAAAACATTGGCATTCTCCTCAAAAGGTGTGACGAATAGCCACGCGTTAGCTTCCTTTAATTTCTGGAAGTATGTTGTTCTCAAATTGAATAAGTTGATCGAATTTTTGCATAAATTTTTCAAAATTTCTATTGATGGATTTGTCAAAAACTGACTTTCACAATTTCCCGCTGTGTGTACTAGATTGAATTCTTTCTGCTGATTGCAGATAAGCGCAGTATCGCCTAAGGGTTTGCATTTTTCCCATTCTCCCTTAGTTAAAACCAAATAATTTAAATTTGCCTTATCTACTACTATATATGATCCTGACAATCTAACAAAAGCATAATTTTGATCGCTCATTTTAACTGGTACTGAGTACATCTTGTATGAGTTAAAAATTTCACCTTCTACTAAAGGTATTTTATTTACCATGATTAGATTACTATTAGTAATATAGACTGCCATTTGAGATAAGCTAGACACAAAGTGTTCGTTTCCTTTCCCTTTCTAATCCTCCCAAAAGAATTTAGTTTTTAGAATCTAGTTAAAGAAATGTTTTATCCGATTTTTATGAACCTTTAAAAATTTTCTTCCTACCTTTAACGTTACATTAGTTTCCGAATTTACTTCCTCTACTGTATAAGGTCCTATCCATTTAGAATCTAACTTTTTTGATCTTCCCCTTCTTACCATCTCGTCATACAATAACACTTTATCCCCTTTCCTAAATTCTTTCTCTTTTGTTTTCCTATCATAATTTATTTTTGATTTTACCTTTCCTTTTTCTAAATTCTCCTTTACTATTCTGTTAGTTGTTCCTAATTTATCCTTTAGTTCTTGTAGGTAATCATCGAAGTTGTACCTTGGTCCTTGTTCCTTTATCGACGAGGGATATCCTGCTCTTTTTCCAAAAATTAACTCATGAGGTGTAAATCCTGTTATAGAGTGTGGTGTTGTGTTATACGCAAATGTTGCGTATGGTAACCATAAATCCCAATTAGTCTGATCCTCGTTGATATAGTTTCTCAAGTATGCTGCTAAAACTGCATGTGATCTTTCAAGACTGCCGTTTGATTGAGGATGATAGCTGGTTGTCTGAATTTTCTTGATTTTCAATAGCTTGCATACGTTCTTAAAGACTTCGCTTAAGAAATTTGTTCCTTGATCGCTTAATATTGTATTCGGAACTCCAAATTTGCAAATTATTTCTGTTACCATTTTCTCTGCAACCGTGGCTGCATCTTGCGTTGCTATTGGTATTGCTATCAGGTATTTCGAAAAGTTGTCTTGAAAAGTTAGAATATATTTGTTACCTATATTTGTTTCTGTTAGTGGACCTACTATGTCGATCGCGCACTTGTCCCATGTTTCGTTCGGTGTGTCCGTTATTTCCATAGGTATTTTTAGTTTTCCTGTTGTTTTATTCTTTTGACAATTTGTACATCTTTGCACATATTCTTTTATTTCTTGATCAGTTCCTTTCCATTCAAAGTTATCCTTAACTTTGGCAATTGTTCGTTTAATTCCTGGATGACCGCCTGTTGGTGCATCATGACATTCGTATAGGATTTCCTTCTTTAATTCTTCTTCTTTCTCCATTTCTTCCTTCTCTATTTTCTTCGTCGTGTAAATTCTGCTTAAAGCATCTGCATTCGTGTTCTCCTTTCCTGCCTTGTATTCAATTTCATAGTCGTATTCCTCTAACTTCAATCTCCATTTCAACAATCGGCTTCCTGGGTCTTTTACTTTAAATAACCAAGTTAATGGCCTATGATCCGTAATAATCTTAAATTTTGCTCCTAGTAGGTATGGTCTGAAATGTCTACATGCCCATACTATGGCTAACAATTCCCTTTCTATTGTTGAATATCTCATTTCAGCTTGATTTAGGGTTCTACTCGCATAAGAGATTGGCAAATCTTGTCCTACTGGACCTTGGCTTAGAATTGCCCCTATTCCATATCCACTTGCATCTGTTGTTAGTACATAAGGTTTGCTCGTATCTGGATATATAAGTACTGGAGGGTTGGTTAATCCTTCCTTTAATTTTTCAAAAGCTTCTTGTTGTTTATCACCCCAGATATATTCTTGGTTCTTTTTCAATAATTTATTAAGTGGCTGTGCAATTTTTGAATAATTTTGAATAAATTTCCTGTAATAGTTGGATAATCCTAGGAATGATCTTAATTCCTTTTGATTCTTTGGTTTCGACTAATTTTGTATTACTCTAATCTTATCCTGGTCAGGTTTTACACCGTCCTTAGAAATTACATGACCTAAATAATTTACCTCTCTTCTTAATAAATTGCACTTCGCTGGTTTAATCCTTAATTTGTATTTTCTTATCCTTTCGAAAACTTCTTTTAATTTCTTGTTATGATCTTCTAAACTATTTCCGAAAATGATAATGTCATCTAGAAAAACTAAACATTTTAAACCCTGTAATCCTACTAACACGTTGTTCATAAGTCTCTGAAATGCTGGTGCCGATCTTTTGCATCCAAATGGCATTCTGACAAACTCGTAGTGACCCCAATCTGTAGAAAAAGCCGTCTTTTCTCTGTCTTCTTCTTTTACTTTTATCTGATGGTAACTTTGTTCTAGATCTATTGTGGTGAAGTATTGTGATTTACCTAATGAATCTAGAAGTTCATTGATGTTAGGTAACGGAAATGCATCCCCTTCCGTCACGTCATTTAGCATTCTGAAATCAACGACTACTCGATATTTAGGCTTGCCATCATCTGATTTTTTTGGCACTACTAGAATTGGAAAATTCCATGGTGATACAGATTCTTTTATGATTTCGTTGTCTAACCAATCTTCTATTTGCTTTTTCACAACTTCTTTGTGAGCTAACGGAA